>JARVZY010007265.1:22500-23847 GCA_030686995.1 Artemisia argyi | reverse complement strand
AGCCGCCTTTAGGATTTAGGTGATGCATAGTATATAAATAAAAGGGAAAAACTCGTTAACTATTCTGAGGATTAATGGTAATCAAACTTTACCATTAAACTATACAATCTTGAAACTTGATTTCATTGGTCTTTCTCGTCTTTATCTTTCTGATTCCCAAAGGGTTATGCGTTGGATCCAAGATCCTTCACTCCGCAGTAGATTCAAGGTGGTTTACCAAACTATGATTTGTTCGGTCAAATTATATTGAGCCCTAAGTCATACTGTCAATTAACGACACGACAGGACAGGACAAGAGGGCAATAAAAGAAGAGAGAAGACGGAGATCTAGATTAGCTATACCCGCGTTAATAATAATATAAGTTAATAAATACAACATTCATACAGTTTTCTGGTATTCAATATTGAAGTAGATTAGAATATCTATGCCGTTATTATACATTATAATATAATTAATAAGTTTTGATATTATCAATCCCAAAGCATTGTAAGCCTAAGTGGGAGAATTGGGTTTCTAGGACTGTTTTATCAATTCTGTTTCGGTTGCATCTCTTAAAAATGACAATTAATTCAAGTTCAGTATAAATTTTTATTCCACCTATTTCATAGATTCCAGTCAAAGATTCATAGAATCCAAATTCCATCATTGCTAGATTTGATTTTGATGGATAATGCGCCAGCAAAAATGGTATTTTTTTTTTTTTTTTTAGAGAATTCGATATGGATGAATATAAATAACTGACAATTTCAAAATAATCCGGGATAGACGCAATGTCCACAATACCTGGATTTAATCAGATACAATTTGAAGGATTTTGTAGGTTCATTGATCAGGGTTTGACAGAAGAACTTTCTAAGTTTCCTAAAATTGAAGATACAAATCAAGAAATTGACTTTGAATTATTTTTGGAAAGATATCAATTGGTAGAACCCCTGATAAAGGAAAGAGATGCTGTGTATGAATCACTCACATATTCTTCTGAATTATATGTATCCGCTAGACTCATTTGGAAAAACGATAGGCGTAGGTATATCCAAGAACAAACAATTTTGATAGGAAAGATACCTCTAATGACTTCTCTGGGAGCGTTTATAGTAAATGGAATTTATAGAATTGTAATCAATCAAATATTGCAAAGTCCCGGTATTTATTACCAGTCAGAATTGAATGATAACGGAATTTCGGTCTATACCGGCACTATAATATCAGATTGGGGAGGAAGATTAGAATTAGAGATTGATAGAAAAGCAAGGATATGGGTTCGTGTGAGTAGGCAACAAAAACTATCTATTCTAGTTCTATTATCAGCTATGGGGTTGAATATACGAGAAATTCTAGAAAATGTT
>JARVZY010007265.1:7500-17500 GCA_030686995.1 Artemisia argyi | reverse complement strand
TGGAAATCGTCGGGGTATTTGTGTAAATAGGTATAATCCATGTAATCGTATAAACTATCAAAATGAAGATAATAACTATAAGTATACAAAAAAAAAAGAACCTTTTTTTTCTAATGCCTATGATGCAATTGGAGCTTATCGGCAAAAACGCATCAATTTAGGTAGTCCCTTGTGGCTGCGGTGGCGACTAGATCAACGCGTTATTGCTGCAAGAGAAACTCCCATCGAAATTCACTATGAATCTTTGGGGACCTATTATGAGATTTATGGACACTATCTAATAGTAAGAAGTATAAAAAAAGAAATTCTTTATATATATATTCGAACCACTCTCGGTCATATTTCTCTTTATCGAGAAATAGAAGAAGCCATACAGGGGTTTTGGCAGGGCTGTTGTAATTCTATGCTACCAGGGGGAATTCGAGTCTCACCGGGTTAACTAGGACTATAATTGCAATTGCGGAATTTCTACGTGAATCAAGATCTAGAAAAGGAAGTTTTACAATCACTGACTCAAACCCATTGTCAAATTCTACTCAGCGCAATATGGAGGTACTGATGGCAGAACGGCCCACTCAGGTCTTTCACAATAAAATGATAGACGGAACTGCCATGAAACGACTTATTAGTCGATTTATTGATCACTATGGAATAGGATATACATCACATATCCTGGATCAAGTAAAGACTCTGGGTTTCCGACAAGCTACCGCCGCATCCATTTCATTAGGAATTGATGATCTTTTAACAATACCTTCTAAAAGATGGCTAGTTCAAGACGCTGAACAACAAAGTTTTATTTTGGAAAAACACCATCATTATGGGAATGTACACGCGGTAGAAAAATTACGTCAATCGATCGAGATCTGGTATGCCACAAGTGAATATTTGCGACAAGAAATGAATCCTAATTTTCGGATGACCGATCCTTTTAATCCAGTCCATATAATGTCTTTTTCGGGAGCCAGAGGAAATGCATCTCAGGTACATCAATTAGTAGGTATGAGAGGATTAATGTCGGATCCCCAAGGGCAAATGATTGATTTACCCATTCAAAGCAATTTACGCGAAGGACTCTCTTTAACAGAATATATTATTTCTTGTTACGGAGCCCGTAAAGGAGTTGTGGATACCGCTATCCGAACATCAGATGCAGGATATCTCACGCGCAGACTTGTTGAAGTAGTTCAACACATTGTTGTACGTCGAACAGATTGCGGCACCGTCCGAGGTATTTCTGTAAGTCCTCGAAATGGAATGATGGCGGACAGGATTTTTATCCAAACATTAATTGGGCGTGTATTAGCAGATCATGTATATATAGGTTCGCGATGCATTGCTACTAGAAATCAAGATATTGGAGTTGGACTTGTCAATAGATTCATAACTTTTAGAGCACAACCAATCTCTATTCGAACTCCCTTTACTTGTAGGAGTACGTCGTGGATTTGTCAATTATGTTATGGCCGAAGTCCAGCTCATGACGACCTGGTCGAATTGGGAGAAGCTGTAGGTATTATTGCAGGTCAATCTATTGGAGAACCGGGCACTCAATTAACATTAAGAACTTTTCATACCGGCGGAGTATTCACAGGGGGTACTGCAGAACATGTGCGAGCCCCTTCTAATGGAAAAATAAAATTCAACGAGGATTTGGTTCATCCGACACGTACACGTCATGGACATCCTGCTTTTCTATGTTCTAGAGACTTATATGTAACTATTGAGAGTGAAGATATTATACACAATGTGTGTATTCCGCCCAAAAGTTTTCTTTTAGTTCAAAATGATCAATATGTAGAATCAGAACAAGTCATTGCTGAGATTCGCGCGAGAACATCCACTTTGAATTTGAAAGAGAAAGTTCGAAAACATATTTATTCTGACTCAGAGGGCGAAATGCACTGGAATACCGATGTGTACCATGCACCTGAATTTACATATGGTAATATTCATCTCTTACCAAAAACAAGTCATTTATGGATATTATTAGGGGAGCCCTGGAGATCCAGTCCAGGCCCCTGTTCGATCCATAAGGATCAAGATCAAATAAACGCTTATTCTCTTTCTGTTAAGCGAAGATATATTTCTAACCCCTCAGTAACTAATAATCAAGTTAGACACAAATTTTTTAGTTCGTATTTTTCTGGTAAAAATCAAAAAGGAGATAGGATTCCTGATTATTCAGAACTTAATCGAATGACATGTACTGGTCGTTGGAATCTCAGATATCCGTCCATTCTCGAGGGGAATTCTGATTTATTGGCAAAGAGGCGAAGAAATAGAGTCATCATCCCACTCGAATCGATTCCAGAAGGAGAGAACCCACTCATACCTTCTTCGGGTATCTCAATTGAAATCCCCAGAAATGGTATTCTCCGTAGAAATAGTATTCTTGCTTATTTTGATGATCCTCGATATATAAGAAAGAGCTCGGGACTTACTAAATATGAGACTAGAGAACTTAATTCAATCGTCAACGAAGAGGATTTGATTGAATATCGAGGAGTCAATGTACTTTGGCCAAAATACCAAAAGGAAGTAAATCCATTTTTTTTTATTCCCGTGGAAGTCCACATTTTGGCCGAATCTTCTTCCATAATGGTACGGCACAATAGTATTATTGGGGTAGATACACAAATAACTTTAAATCGAAGAAGTCGGGTAGGCGGATTGGTCCGAGTGAAGAAAAAAGCAGAAAAAATTAAACTGATAATCTTTTCTGGAGATATCCATTTTCCTGGAAAGACAAATAAGGCATTCCGATTGATACCACCAGGAGGGGGAAAACAGAATTCCAAAGAATACAAAAAATTGAAAAATTGGCTCTATATCCAACGAATGAAACTTTCCAGGTATGAAAAAAATTATTTTGTTTTGGTTCAACCTGTAGTCCCATATAAAAAAACAGATGGTATAAATTTAGGAAGACTTTTCCCGCCGGATCTCTTGCAGGAAAGTGATAATCTACAACTTCGAGTTGTCAATTATATCCTTTATTACGACCCAATTCTTGAAATTTGGGACACAAATATTCAATTAGTTCGGACTTGTTTAGTGCTGAACTGGGACCAAGACAAAAAGATCGAAAAGGCCTGTGCTTCCTTTGTTGAAATAAGGACAAATGGTTTGATTAGAGATTTTCTAAGAATCGACTTAGCGAAGTCCCCTATTTCGTATACCGGAAAAAGAAATGATCTGTCGGGTTCAGGATTGATCTCTGAGAATGGATCAGATCGCGCTAATGTCAATCCGTTTTCTTCCATTTATTCCTATTCCAATCCCAAGCCAAGGATTCAAGAATCCCTTAATCCAAATCAAGGAACTATTCATACGTTATTGAATCGAAATAAGGAATCTCAATCTTTGATAATTTTGTCATCATCTAATTGTTCTCGAATAGGCCCATTCAACGATGTAAAATCAACCAATGTGATAAAAGAATCAATCAAAAAGGACCTGCTCATTCCAATTAGGAATTCGTTGGGCCCCTTAGGAACAGGCTTTCCAATTTATAATTTTGATTTATTTTCCCATTTAATAACCCATAATCAGATCTTGGTAACTAACTATTTGCAACTTGATAATTTAAAACAGATTTTTCAAATACTTAAATATTATTTACTGGATGAAAATGGTAAAATTTATAATCCCTATTCGTGCAGTAACATCATTTTGAATCCATTGAATTTGAATTGGTATTTTCTCCATTACAATTATTGTGAAGAGACATCTACAATCGTTAGTCTTGGGCAGTTTCTTTGTGAAAATGTATGTATAGCCAAAAAAGGACCGCATTTAAAATCGGGTCAAGTTCTAATTCTTCAAGTTGACTCTGTGGTAATACGATCGGCTAAGCCTTATTTGGCTACTCCAGGAGCAACTGTTCATGGGCATTATGGGGAAATCCTTTACGAAGGAGATACATTAGTTACATTTATATATGAAAAATCCAGATCTGGTGATATAACCCAAGGTCTTCCAAAAGTGGAACAGGTGTTAGAAGTGCGTTCAATTGATTCAATATCGATGAATCTCGAAAAAAGGATTGAGAGTTGGAATAAATGTATAACAAGAATTCTTGGAATTCCTTGGGCATTCTTGATTGGTGCTGAGCTAACTATAGTGCAAAGTCGTATCTCTTTGGTTAATAAGGTCCAAAAGGTTTATCGATCCCAGGGGGTGCAGATACATAATCGGCATATAGAAATTATTGTACGTCAAATAACATCAAAAGTATTGGTTTCAGAAGATGAAATGTCTAATGTTTTTTCGCCCGGAGAACTTATTGGATTGTTGCGAGCGGAACGAATGGGGCGCGCTTTGGAAGAAGCGATCTGTTACCAAGCCGTCTTATTGGGAATAACAAGAGCATCTATGAATACTCAAAGTTTCATATCCGAAGCGAGTTTTCAAGAAACCGCTCGGGTTTTAGCAAAAGCAGCTCTCCTGGGGCGTATCGATTGGTTGAAAGGCCTGAAAGAAAACGTTGTTCTGGGGGGGATGATACCTGTTGGTAGCGGCTTCAAAACACCATCAAACGAACCTAACAACATTCCTAACAACATTGCCTTTGAACCCCAAAAAAAGAATCTATTAGAGGGGGAAATGAAAGATATTTTGTTTTACCATAGAAAATTATTAGATTCTTGCCTTTCAAAGAATTTCCATGATACACAAGAACAATCTTTTTTTTAGGATTTAATGATCCATAAGAGCAGATTAACCCCTTTCTTTTCTCTTTTAAAAGGATCCGTTGGTCCAGTCATTTGATTTGATAATAGTAATAAAAAAATAACAAATAGAAAAGAATAATGGCTTGAACTGTGTATCGACGCCAATCTACGGTAGCAGAGAAGGTTCCATCGGAACAATTATTTATTTCAGGGTACCTCTTCGCTTTTTTTTCAAATCAAAGGGGGGAGGCAGTGTGGGGAGAAATGACAAGAAGATATTGGAACATTAATTTAGAAGAGATGATGGAAGCAGGAGTTCATTTTGGCCATGGTACTAGGAAATGGAATCCTAAAATGGCACCTTATATCTCTGCAAAACGTAAAGGTATTCATATTATAAATCTTACTAGAACTGCTCGTTTTTTATCAGAAGCTTGTGATTTGGTTTTTGATGCAGCAAGTAAGGGAAAACAATTCTTAATTGTTGGAACTAAAAATAAAGAAGCTGATTCAGTAGCATGGGCTGCAATAAGGGCTAGGTGTCATTATGTTAATAAAAAATGGCTCGGTGGTATGTTAACAAATTGGTCCACTACAGAAACGAGACTTCATAAGTTTAGAGACTTGAGAACCGAACAAAAAACAGGGGGACTCAACCGTCTTCCGAAAAGAGATGCGGCTATGTTGAAAAGACAATTATCTCATTTGCAAAAATATCTGGGCGGGATTAAATATATGACAGGGTTACCCGATATTGTAATCATCGTTGATCAGCACGAAGAATATACGGCCCTTCAAGAATGTATCACGTTGGGAATTCCAACAATTTGTTTAATCGATACAAATTGTGACCCTGATCTCGCAGACATTTCGATTCCAGCGAATGATGACGCTATATCTTCAATCCGATTAATTCTTAACAAATTAGTATTTGCAATTTGTGAGGGACGTTCTGGCTATATAAGAAATCCGTGATTAATAATAAGATAAATAACTTATTTCATTTCGGAACCTTCATAGATTTATCGAATCGGTTACTATTTCTTAATCTCAAAAAAGAGATAAAAATAACAAGGAATATAATTTGATTAGTTGGTATTCAAAATATACGATTCAAGTAGTCAAGTCGAGAAAGAGATGGTTGAATCAAAATAATTTTGTTTAAAGTTCTATTTTTGTCAGAGGGCAATATGAATGTTCTATCATGTTCCATCAACACACTAAACGGATTATATGATCTATCCGGTGTGGAAGTAGGCCAACATTTTTATTGGAAAATCGGGGGTTTCCAAGTCCACGGCCAAGTACTTATTACTTCTTGGGTTGTAATTGCTATCTTATTAGGTTCAGCCGCTCTAGCCGTTCGGAACCCACAAACCATTCCGACCGGTGGTCAGAATTTCTTCGAATATGTCCTTGAATTTATTCGAGATGTGAGTAAAACTCAAATTGGAGAGGAGTATGGTCCTTGGGTTCCTTTTATTGGAACTATGTTTCTATTTATTTTTGTTTCTAATTGGTCAGGCGCCCTTTTACCTTGGAAACTCATACAATTACCTCATGGGGAGTTAGCCGCACCCACGAATGATATAAATACTACTGTTGCTTTGGCTTTACTCACGTCAGTGGCATATTTCTATGCGGGTCTTAGCAAAAAAGGATTAAGTTATTTCGGGAAATATATTCAACCAACTCCAATTCTTTTACCTATTAACATCTTAGAAGATTTCACAAAGCCCCTATCACTTAGTTTTCGACTTTTCGGAAATATATTAGCTGATGAATTAGTAGTTGTTGTTCTTGTTTCTTTAGTACCTTCGGTGGTTCCTATCCCTGTCATGTTCCTTGGATTATTTACAAGTGGTATTCAAGCTCTTATTTTTGCAACTTTAGCCGCGGCTTATATAGGTGAATCCATGGAAGGCCACCATTGACTAGTTTTCTAAATAGTCTTTTTTTTTTTAGTTTAATCTAAGGCAATGTGTGCATGGCTAAAAAAATTTACTTAGGGAATAAAAATATACAACTACACTATATACGATCTCGAGTAATAGAAAAAAAGATTACAATAAAGATTACAATATTGATATTAGAGTAGAAAAAAAGGAAAGAGATCTCAAAGATCTTTTTCCTAAAATTCCCATTTGGTCCATTTATACCATAATAAAACCTTCCCCTCAATGAATATTCAATTTAGATTGGTCATCCAATCCGAATATTCACTATTTGGACTCCTAATTTGACTAAGAAGTCTTGCGATATTACGACGTGTTATTAAATAAAAAGGATGTTCTATCAAACGATTCGCCTTTTGAGTTGATTTTATTCAACGATTGACCAAACGAAAATATTAATAAATAATCAATTATATGAACTTAGATCAATCAAATTAATTTCTATGTAACGATTCGGCCCAATGAATTTATCCATTGATTATCTTATCAATTTAGGTTGCAGGATAATGATAAACAAGGGGGAAGGGAAAGGAAAATTTATAACAAAGGGGATTCATAAATGGTTCGTAGAGGGAAGGTCGAACTAGGTATATGGAATTGAATGGCGATAAGTTAACTCTTGTCAAGGGTTAGACGCATCCTTATTAAATCCGATTGCATTCAAGATGAAGAAAGAGTGGGTTTACATTGTGGAAGAAAGACATGTATATGTGATATTAGATATTGACTAGTTATATACGAGCTAAAGATATATCTAAATTTCCCTACTAATCGAATATGAGTGTAGATGGGGATTCTATAGAAGTCCTTCTGTCTCATATGTGACTGTGAGTTGAAGATGAAGTCAATAAAAAAATCGAAGAATTCAAAGTCAAAGAGCGGTTCGGGACAAAGAAACGGAAAAACTAAAGTTGTATGGATTCACAAAGACTTTCTCGAGAGAAACTAAAAAAGAGATATCAAAGTAGTTTTGATAATTCAAGAATGTTATTACTTGAATTCGAAGTTCGTAGTTACTTTGACTGGATGAATCGTAGCAATCGAATAATTAAGTCATAGTTCATTGGTTGAATGTATCATTAACCATTTTTTTTTTGGTACGAGGAACTTATCATGAATCCACTGATTTCTGCCGCTTCCGTTATTGCTGCTGGATTGGCTGTAGGGCTTGCTTCTATTGGACCTGGAGTTGGTCAAGGTACTGCTGCGGGTCAAGCTGTAGAAGGTATCGCGAGACAGCCCGAGGCGGAGGGAAAAATACGAGGTACTTTATTGCTTAGTCTAGCTTTCATGGAAGCTTTAACAATTTATGGCTTGGTTGTAGCATTAGCACTTTTATTTGCTAATCCTTTTGTTTAATATTAGAAATATGAAAAATTTTTATTTTTCATATTTTATTGCCTTGGACTTGTGCTTTGCTTTTTCGAATTATATAAAGATTTCATTCCTAGAATTACTTATTCGTTGAGAAAATAACCCACGGGAAGGGCTGATTTGCGGATGAGGAATTAGCATACAAACTCGCTTTCATCCTTCCCGTTTGTGTTCGTAGGCCTTTTAAGAGGGGTTGCAACCAAGAAGGTAATTCAATATTTCTAAATCTAATAGATTTTTGATTCGATTTAGAAAGTAGGAAACTAGAAATATATAGATATAGGGCAAAGTAATACAAAAAGAACTCTGTTCGATTTTTTAGTCTATCTATAGAGGAGATCATATGAAAAATGTAACCGATTCTTTCGTTTCTTTGGGCCAATGGCCATCCGCCGGGAGTTTCGGGTTTAATACCGATATATAGCAACAAATCTAATAAATCTAAGTGTAGTGCTTGGGGTCTTGATCTTTTTTGGAAAGGGAGTGTGTGCGAGTTGTTTATTTCAAGAATAGGCTGGATCCAACCAGATGTACTTTTTCTCTTATAACTAGGAAAGTTATACCTAAGAAAGAAGGGTGCATGATCTCGCGAATTACTTCTGAATAAATTCAGAAATCATATGTAAGAACTATAGCATTTCGTAATTTATTGGAAAATCCACTTTGATTCTCTATCAACCAATAATATGGGCCCATTAACATGGTTAAAGCTAAACTGTTTGAAGTCCAGACGCAGCATGGTACTCTTTCTACCACTATGTTAATATAGAGATGGTTTCAAATAAATAATTTTTATCAATAGAGAACACTCATATTGATAAAATGATTTGAACTACTTATTGGGGATTTTATCCCCTTTTTTAGCCAATGCTGAATCGATGACCTATGTATTGTGTATAAAGTAAGAAAAACTTCTTGGATTAAAAAAGTAAACAATTTTGCTGACAATTACATATTTTTTGTTTGGTCAGAAGAGTCCTCCGAATTTTTTTGTCTTGGATTAGTTTGAGATTTTGATTTCATTTTGGAATATGACAAGAGAATAGAGGATAGGCTCATTACATTAACAAGAAAGATATGGTAATTTACATTGAGCGTGAGAGCCAAATGAATCGAAAGATTCATGTTTGGTTCGGGAAGGGATCATGGAATTTTTGAAATGAATGGAAAGATAATCTACTTTCATTAAGTGATTTATTAGATAATCGAAAACAGAGAATCTTGAAGACGATTAAAAATTCAGAAGAATTGCGCGAGGGGGCCATCGAACAGCTGGAAAAAGCCCGGACTCGCTTACGTAAAGTAGAAATAGAAGCAGATCAGTTTCGTGTGAATGGATACTCTGAGATAGAGCGAGAAAAATTGAATTTGATTGATTCAACTTATAAGACTTTGGAACAATTAGAAAATTACAAAAATGAAACTATAAATTTTGAACAACAAAAGGCCAGTAATCAAGTCCGACAACGGGTTTTCCAACAAGCCTTACAAGGAGCTCTAGGAACTCTGAATAGTTGTTTAAACAGTGAGTTACATTTACGTACTATCAGTGCCAATATTGGCATATTGGGGGCGATGAAACAAATAACGGATTAGTCCTTCTACATTTAGGCATTATTTTTGATTTATTTATTTTTTTTTTTTTTTCAAAAAAGAATTAAGAAATACTCATGGTAACCATTCAAGCCGACGAAATTAGTAATATTATCCGCGAACGTATTGAGCAATATAATAGAGAAGTAAAGATTGTAAATACTGGTACCGTACTTCAAGTAGGTGATGGCATTGCTCGTATTCATGGTCTTGATGAAGTAATGGCGGGTGAATTAGTAGAATTTCAAGAGGGTACAATAGGCATTGCTCTTAATTTGGAATCAACTAATGTTGGTGTTGTATTAATGGGTGATGGTTTACTGATACAAGAGGGGAGTTCTGTAAAAGCAACAGGAAAAATTGCTCAGATACCTGTGAGTGAGGCCTATTTGGGTCGTGTTG
>JARVZY010007264.1:0-23853 GCA_030686995.1 Artemisia argyi | reverse complement strand
ATATTAAATAGAAACTATCACTTATTTTAAATTTGATTTTTCTTGAATTTTATTTTACAAACCTGTTTTATACCTAATAATAACTAACTTTTGTAAAAACAATTATTTTATAAGCTAATAATAAGCTACTAACTAAAATAGTTGACTTAGTTTGACCAACTAGGCAATTAAGCTAAACTGAGCTTGTGTGGGGTCCACTTGGGTAAAAATTGGTTCCTCTAAGTTACTTGAACATGTATAAGCAAGAATAAGCACAAGGGTTCCACTGGATAAGCCAATAAGCTACAATAAGCTTATGCTTATTGGTTTTCTGAGACAGTAATTGGGACAAACTTAGGGACTTAAATCAGGTGGGGTCCACTGAGTCCTAGGTCAAAATTATGGTCAAAGTTTAAAGCCAGGTAGGAGGGGAGTCCAATGAGCCAAGGATGGAGGAGTGGGGCCCACTATGGTGGTCACAAATCACCACAAAAGTGGTGATGGTAGCCTAAGTAACTGGTGCACAGAGCAGGGGTGTTCCCTGCAACTCACTTTGGTGAGTTGTGGGGCCCAGAGAAAAAATCTCAAAAATGTAAGGAAGCTGGGATAATAAAATTGAGCTGATATACTTCAAATCCTAAAAATCTCAAAATCTAATTCTCTATACAAAATTCACAAATAATCTCACAACTTTTGGAAAAATCTGAGTACATGCTAATTTGACTTTTTTGATTAGTGAACTTGTTTGACTAAAATGAAGTTTGGATGAATCCCAGTGACTTATTGTGATGTTATAAGATAATATGAACCTAACTCTAGCAAG
Organism: Artemisia argyi; assembly: GCA_030686995.1. NCBI lineage: Eukaryota > Viridiplantae > Streptophyta > Magnoliopsida > Asterales > Asteraceae > Artemisia > Artemisia argyi. Next base: position 23,051 of record JARVZY010007264.1, on the reverse strand, counting down.
CACAACAAGTTTTAAAGCTACAATGGTGATCAGCAATCCAAAATTCCAACAGATTAGCAATTAAGAGAGATTATTCACTAATTTTGACTTTTCATCATATTGTGACCAAGAGAATGGTCAAAATAGACTTAAATTAGCTTAAGAAAAATGATCAAGCAAAACTTAACCTCTAATAACAACAACAACTCAGTATAACAGCTTGTTCCAAACAGTCCTTTTGTAGACTGTTTTGATAATTTTCAAAGCAAAGGGCTAATTCATGCCATAAGACTGATTCATAGATACATAATATGATAGTATGAACTGAATTAAGCACATCAACATCAACAAATACAACAGAAACTCAATAATTATTATTTCACAATTTTATAGTGAAAAATAAAAATATAAGCAACTATGATTTTTAAACAAACAAGCAAGTGATGTTACACATCAACTCCACTAATCTACACCAGATAAGCACAAAAACAACAAAGATAAGCAAAGACAATTATTTATATAGTAAAGAGCAAAAAAGTGAGAATTACACTTACAAAATGCAATCCTGCATAAACTGAACACCAAGGACTAAGAACACTTCCTAATGGCTTCCACAAGCCTCTAAACCAAATCCATCCAGAATTTAATTTGCTCCATTGCTTCTTCTTTCATTCTTCTTATTTATTTATTTTTTTTTTATTTTACAACTATTTTTTTTATATTTTAAAGTATTTTTTATTTCCTAAGTAGCACTTATTTTTAAACTTGTAATAGCTTATATAAGATATGTCAGAGGCTTATATGAGCTTACAAGTACAAAACAACAAGATTAACCAATATTTAAGCTAATTTGAGAATTTTGAGAATTTGAACTTGCATAAACTGAAAATGTATTGAGAGACTGAAATTAAAACTTTGAAAAGTTTATTACAACTCTAAATTACTGAGTACAATGCTTATAAGATTGAAATTGAACTGAGATAATAAACTAAAAGCTATTCGACATATATGAAATTAAAATTAAACTACTACTTACAATCCTCTGCTTCTCTTCTCTTTTATAGCCCTCAATTCTGTTCCAGGTGTCTTGATAAGCATTTCCCACCATGTGTTAGCCCTTGTACGTGTCCAATTGATGGTGACTGTTTAAACCTACTTTTGGCGCCAAAAGTAGTAGGGGTTGAATTGGACTGACTCAGGGCAATTAATGCCTTTTGGGATGATATGTGAGGTGTAGGGAACATTTTGGGATGTAGGGGTGAGTTGAGGGTGATTGATGTGATGGTTGCAGGTTGTAGGGGTGAAGGCGGGTTGTAGGGGTGATACCTGGTATCTCCTAGGGAAAACCTAGGAGGTGGGTTTTGATGAGGAGGTGCCAGGGAGGGTATGAGGTGGAAAGGTATTGCAAGTGGAGAGGTTGGATGGTGGATGGAGGATGAGCAGGTGACGAGGAGAGGTTGAAGATGGGTGGGGGACAGGTCAACGCGGGTCAAACCTGCGTTATTAATAAAAGGGTGAATGGGCTTTAAGGGTTTGGGCTTGGGAAAAGAAATTGGACCAGGCTTATTATTTGTGTTTGGATTTGGAATTGGATTATTGTTTTATTTTTGATCCTTTTGGTTTGTAATAGTTTAGCCCAAGGATCTTTTATGTAAATTCTGAATTCCCAAGGACTGAATCTGAAACTTTTCCAAAGTATATCACAAAGGACCTTTCTTGCCATTTAAAAATATTATAAGGTCCTTTTTAATATTTTTCCAAATTAAAACATTCGGGGACCATTTTTGCCAAGATTGCAAAGTATAGGGACTTGTTTTGTAATTTCTTTGAATTTATCATCTAGGGATAAAATTTGTCAATTTATGAATTACCAAGGACCCTTTGATGATAAAATTCCATTTTTGAACACTGAGGGGTATTTTCTGTCAATATTGAAACTGCAGGGACTTGTTTTGCCAATTTTGATATTTTGAACTTCCAAGGGTAAAAATTGTTATTTCATGATTCCTGGGGAACTTTTGTTGACTTTTCTTCAAAATAACTTTCCTAGGGACCATTTCTGACATTTCTTGAAAGTTCAGGGACTGATTTTGACAATTTGGTAAACTTTGGCCGTTTTTCCCTGTTTTCAGTTCTTTTATGTTTGAAACATATAAAAACACCTTCTAAGGATATTTGTAGTATTTTGTGGTGTTTCTAAGTGTTTTTACATGTTTTTGTTGTTCAGATTTGACAGAAAATGATGAGTTTTTATGAACTCATCATGCACCCTATGTTCAAATTTATTACCATGATTAACATGAATCAAAGCTCAAGTAGGTTTATCAATTCTTCTTCCTAAGATCTAAAACTTATCTAGGGCATCATCCTTAGCACCTAGAAATAGAGTCCATCTATAATGTGAATATTGTCATTAAGGTATAGAAATTACCTCCGTAACTTCGAATATGTGATGAACCAAACAAATCGATATGAAGCAACTCTAAGACTCTATTGGTTGATATGGTGTTACTAATCCTATTGCTTGCAAGACCTTGTTTGTCTAAGAAATACGTGAAGTGCATCTAGTGTCTAATATAATACTTTGAAGTTGTGAGCACATGATCTACTATCTTTAACAAATATGCAAGCAATTAGTATGTTAAAAATATGCACTAAATCATCTAGCATCATGGCAAGTGGACATATAAGCAAATAACATCAAAACATATTCTCATGCAAATACGTCTTTCACATCGTCATTTAATCGCTACGAGAAGTAAGCATATAATCACATAGCATCCATGAATCCACAATTTATGACAACCATTCTTATTTCTAGGGACACTTAATCATGTGAGCAAATTTCATGTTATCACTTTGTTGATTAAAATCATTACTTGTTAGCCACATAATCATGCATATAACTTATTTGTATATGTTATGAAGAATTCCCTTTAAGATCTTACATATACATATAAAGCAATTAAGCAAACTACACATGATGTATTGATGTGAAAACTACAATCATCCAACCGGGTTATCTTAATTTATTATGAAGTGAAACTAAGATTTAAGATGATACTATTTATACATGTTGCTCATAAGTTAGTTTTCATTACTTAAGCTAACAAGTATTTTTGATGTAGTCACATACAACAATCACAAAATAGCACATAACGATCTACAACAAGTAAGTCAAATATATACTTATGTTATCAAGTTGAGACACAATTAAGCTATCTACCATCAAATAACTTCACTTAGAATCTATGACAATTAAAACTAAAGCATTTAAAGATTCATCAGTTTAGAATGAGCACTTAGCTTGATTTCATGGAAGACTTGTAGTACCATGGCGACTAGATAAGATTCCATTATAGTACTCTATTTATGACATAAGCCTTATTCAACTATTGGTCATGTGCGCAACCACTATCCATAATCTAATCGACCGGTGCAAGCACATATTTAAACCTTTCCTATCAAACATGTAACTTAATAACTTGGTCCCAAATGTTTTTTGGGTCCATTGTGGTTAGCATAAAACATTCCCAAGTTTAACATCCTTGGGTCATGAAGCAAGACATTTAGTGTCTCAAGACCGTAGCTTGAAAACATAGACCAAGGGTTGTTTGAAAGGTTACTTTGGTTTGGGTAGGAGTTATCTCTCTTTTGGTATGAGTTATATTGATGATGTAAAGACCTTTGGTTGTTGTAACAATTTCTTCTTGATGATGATTGATTGTTTTGAAAAGAATGTCTTTGATTATATGAAAGTTTCATATTTGGTGTAGGTAAGATAGGTCTATGGTCGACTCGAGCTTGTGTGTATCCAAGTCCATTACATGAAACCGTGTTGTAAAATTGTTTTGGGGTTTAATTTCTTGTAATGGGTGTTTGAGTACCTTTAGTATTTACAAAACGAGCTTGAGGAGTGGTAGGTTTAACAAAACGTTTTGACGAAACTCCACTTTTCCTCAAAGTCTTGGCGCGCTGCTGGCGCGTCGACGCGTCATCCAGCGCGTCAGACTCGGAAACTTTAGGAGTTTCATTTTGGCTTGCTTTTACAAATGCAATAGGTTTGGTTAGACTCTCGGAAGTTGTTTTCTCATTATTCAAAAATCCAAGACCTTCCTTATCTTGGGACAATTTTTGATGACTCAACATATTGTCTAAATCATTGCTACTCTTTTTAAATTTTGTAAAATTCAACGACTTTTTTTGAAGTTCAGAGACTTCTTCACTCAAAGAGGTAACCTTAAGTGTGAGATTTTCACAACTTTTACATGGTTCAACTTTCTCTTGAAGAGTTACAAATCTCTTCATTTCAACTTCAAGTTCATTATTTTTATGTAGTAGTTTAGAAATTTCTTTTTTATGAGAACGTTTTTATTTAATGGTTAATTTTAATTTTCTAAACACATCCTCATAATTTTTGAGTAGTTCCTCATTCTCCTTTTGCAAATCATGAATGTTTAAGGAATTATTTGAAATAGACAATTTAGGATTTACCTCTTGCGATTCAATCGCCATAAGACATGTCGCACCTTTCTCCGATTGGTCACCATCGTCGCTATCACTCCAAGCTCCACCAACAAATGACTTGTTTGGACAATCACTTATGAAATGAGTTTTGTCCCCGAAATTGCAACAAGTACGTTGACACCCGAGCTTTCAACACCATAATTCCTATCATCACTACCTCTTTCATCCTTATTATTACCAAAGCTATTTCTATGCCTAAGCGTATTGCTCTTTTGAAAGAACTTCCTAAAGTTCCTAGCTATCAAGTTGATCTCTTCTTCGTCTTCGTCTTCACCACTTCCTCCTTGACTATCACTAACGTTACTAGTTTGTCCCCTAGTAACCTTAGCTTTAAGAGCCAAAGACTTTACTTTCTCCTTCTTGTCTTTGGTAGCAACCTTGTCATTTTCAAGGATCATTTCATAGACCTTGAGGTTGCCGATAAGGTCATCAAGAGGAAGTTCCACCAAATTCTTGGCTTCTTCAATGGCTGTCACCTTCGGCCGCCACTTCACCGGAAGAGCTCGAAGAAAATTTCTCACATGGTTCTTGTTGTAAAAGCTAGGATCTAGAGCCGTGAGGCTTCTGATAATAGCATTGAACCGTGGGTAACCATTGTCAATGGTTTCTTCATCCGAGATCGAAAACTTCTCATATTTTTGAATGAGTAAGTTAATCTTGCAATCCTTGACTTGTGAATTTCCTTGATGAGTAATGATGAGAGAATGCCAAATTTCTTTAGCAGTCTTGCAAACATGGACTCTCTCGAACTCCCTTCGAGGTAGAGCATTGTAGATCAAAATTTTAGCTTCATCATTTTTGCCAAGCTTCCTCCTCTCATCATCTTTTAGAGCCGAATGTGGCTTTTCCACCATCAACTTTGTTTTGGGGTCTTTCACCATAAACACAAAGTTGCCATTTTGGATGCTTTCCACAAATCAAGATCTTTGGACCTAACATAGGTCTCAAACCGGGTTTTCTAAAAACAAAAACCATCGGTTTCTAGCAAAGGTGGTCTTTGCATGGAACACCCCTTAACATAGTTCCCTTGAGCCATGGATCTATACTCAACTTTGCTAAAAATCTTGGTTAGGATTTTAGATTTTTAAGAAAGAAGTTTTTGACTTAAAACGGCTTCTCGGGAAGGTTTTAACGCTCAAAAACTTGAGTATTATGCTCTGATACCAATTGTAGAACCATAGAGGGGGTGAATACGGTTTCTTCGGCCTTTTAGATGTTTAAAAACTTTAAGCCAAGAAGAAGAACCAAGTGGTTTAAGCAAGAACAACTACTAATATAAACACATGTATATAAAGCAGGTAAAGAGACACCACGATATATACTGGTTCGGGATGGGGGATTTATACCATCCGTAGGTCCATTTGCGAATCCATGACATGATACTATTCCACTAGTATAATCCTTTCGGTGGATTACAAACCATTACAACTTCACTCCACCGATATGCACAAAGATCGGTGCTCACAAAGAAGAGCTACTCCCAACGGTATTTCGCCCTCGGAAACCACCCTAAAGAATCTCGTGATTCGACTTACACTTGGTCACCAAGACCACAACAAAAACTTCCACCCGGAAGTATCAAACCCCAACTAGATCCCCAATGATCTAGGCTTGGTCACAAAGACACAAGACTTCCCTTCAAACAAATAGAATTATAGAATGTTTTTTCTTTGAATCAAGCCCTAACCTAACCTAGTGGCTCAATTCTAATAGAAAGGGTATAGAGAAGAAGACCCTCGACACAATCACAAGAGTGGATTAGGTTATTGTGATTCTTCCCTTGTGGAGAATGTGTTCTTTAAAAGATGATAAGATTAAGAACACAAGATGTGTAGACTTAGAGGGTAGATAGAAAAGAAATTAGAGAGAAAGAATGTTTTTCAAGGGGTGAGAAATACAAGAGCCAAGGGTGGATATTTATAGGCCAAAATCCCAAAGTGGGAAAAATAATTCCGAGACTGGCGCGTCGACGCACGGGTGACGTGCCAGAATTCCTAAACTATTTTTCTTGGGATTTTGGTCTTTTAAATATCCAACCTTGCTAAACCCCCAATTGTACTTCACACATTGACCTTAACATTTTTTCATCCTCAAGGTCAACCAACTCAAATAGCCATTTGTAAAAATCATTTGTGAAGTAAAAGAATGTTTAAGGTGTAAACCAATTATCAAAGGGAGAAATATAAAAGGGATAATTGGGTAGGGATAGTTTAGGTATTCCTCACATGGCATATAAGGGAGAGAAAGAATATGCCATGGGATACTCCTTTGCTTGGAAAGGAAGTGTATGAGAGAAGTTGGGTTAGAACAAATTATGGTTGGGTTATAAGAGAAAGCATGGTTGAGTTGAGAAGAGAATATATCAAAGGAATATGCCTTGGTGAGAAAGGGTGGATGTTGGAGAGGGTTAAAAGTTAACCATGGTTGACTAAGAAAGGTTACCATGGTTGGGTGAATAGAAAATATCAAAGGGAATTGTAGAACCATAGGGGGGTGAATACGGTTTCTTCGGCTTTTTAGATGTTTAAAAACTTTAAGCCAAAGAGAACACCAAGTGGTTGTACAATAATCCAACAACCACTAACACAACCAAAGTATATAAAGCAAGTAAAGAACACAACGATATATACTGGTTCGGGATGGGGGGTTTATACCATCCGTAGGTCCAGTTGCGAATCTGCGACTCCGATACTATTCACTAGTATAATCCTTTCGGTGGACTACAAACCGTTACAATTCACTCCACCGATATTCACCAATATCGATGCTCACAAAGGAGTTACTCCCACGATATTCCGCCCTTGGAAACCACCCAAAAGAATCTCGCGGTTCGACTTCACCTAAGGGTCACCAAGACCACTACCAAGACTTCCGACCGGAAGTATCAAACCCCAACTAGATCCCCAATGATCTAGGCTTGGTCACCAAGACACAAGACTTCCCTTACAAACAATTGAATGAATATAAGTGTTTGTTCAATCAATCCCTAACCTAACCTAGTGACTCGATTCTAGTAGAAAGGGTATAGATAAGAAGACCCTCGACACAATCATAAGAGTGGATTAGGTTCTTGTGATTCTTCCCTTGCAAAGAGATGTGTTCTTTCAAAGATGTTAATGTGAAAATCAAGAACACAAGATTAGAGATAGAGAGATTTGAGAGTGTTTAGAGAGAAAGAATAATGGCAAGGGGTGAGGAATACAAGAGAAAAGGGTGGTATTTATAGGCCAAGAACCCAAACTTGGGAAATTTTACCGAGGCCGGCGCACTGCCCACGCGTTGACGAGTGGGTGGCGCGCCAGACACCCTGGGAAAATTTTCCCAAAGCTTTTGGTGTTGGCTTTATAAATACCTTACCTTGCTAAACCCCCAATTGTACTTCACACTAAACCTTAACATTGATCAATCTAAGGTTTACCAACTCAAATAGCCAATTCGGAAAATGTTTTGTGAAGTGTTTATGAGAAAACAAATTACCAAGGGTATAAGGTGTAGATAGGGTAATTTGGAAGGGGTAGAAGTGTTATTCCTCACATGGCATAGAAAAGAGAGAAAGAATATGCCAAGGTATATTCCAATGCTTGGGGGGAAGAATGAAATGGAGGGTTGAGATGAGATGGTTTGAATTGGATGGTTGAGATCAAAGGAGCCTATGTTTGGATTTCAAATAATTTGGCATGTGGGGAAAACAGAGGGTTGAGATGTGTTTATTTGAAATAGATGGCTAGGATCAAAGGAAGTCTAGGTTTGGATTGAGAAGGGATATTCCAAAGGAATATGCTTTGCTTGGGGGGAAAGGGTGAATCAATGGTTGAGATGGTTTTGGTTTGAAATGGATGGCTTGGATTAAACACATGTGATGGTATAGAGAGGAGGGTGAGGTGAATGGTTGAGATGTGTTGTAATTTGAATTCAGTGGCTAGGATCAAAGGAGCATCCTTTGGAATTCCAACAATTCCCATGTGTTGAAAATGAAGGGTTAAGATGTGTTGTAAGGGAATGGATGGTTGAGATGTAGAGTGTGTAAGGGAATATCTAAGAGTTTAAGAGATTGTGTAAGAGAATATTTGATTTGGATATGATTGGATTTGTCTTTTGTAGAAATGAGATTAAGAGAAGATTAAGAGGTAATCTAATTGTCATTAAGAAGAAAAGGTTTAGACAATTAAGATTGTGAGTTGAGAAAATCATAAGTTACTTATAAGTTCAAGTAACACAACGTCGAGAATCCATAGTTTCATATCTCGTGACTTTCCACGACTCGACGTTCTTAACTAATACCTTGGTTCAAACAAGTTAAGTGCTTTGCCTTGATGTAAAGCATAACCCGAGTGGGAAAGGATACGTTTACGCAAAGTGACCTTTGACTTAGTTTGACCAATAAGGGAGTAAACCCGTTACGTAATTAGAGAAGACGTAAGCACGGGATATGAGCATATGGATGCTTCAACACGATGTTACGTGAACTATATAAGCTCCCTAAGTTTAGAAAAGCCTTGGCTAGAGGCGATAGTTATAAAACATGAGTTGGCGTTTTCCCGTAAATAGGTGTTTTAAAAGTAGGATCTCTCAAGTCTCAAAATGCGTTTCGAGTGTTCTCAATTAAGCACATACCATATTCATACCTATATTGAAAGATCCACACTTGTCAGGTAAGGGGAAAGTCGACTTTGAAAATTCGCCCGGGAGCCATACAGTGGCCTGGCGCGTCACCCACGCGTTGACGCGCGGGCAGCGCGCCAGGAACAGATATGAGCTCCGGGGAATTTTGGCTAACGTTTGTTATTTTATGTGTTTCGATGGTTTATTTGTCATCATTAAAACATGAAGAGATCTTGATTATGTTGCCTCAACAATCTCCCCCTTTTTGATGATGACAAATAAAAACCGAAAGCAAATAAAATTACAAAACTTAGCGAAGACAAAGCGCGCCTTTGGTGTAGCTTGCGTCTTGACCTTTGCCTTGTAATTTGGTTTGAATTGAATGGCTAGGATCAAAGGGAGCCTATGTTGAGATTAATTGCCATGTGATGAAATGGAGAGGAGAAGATGAGTTGTGTGTGAGTTGTCAATGGGTTGGATTGTAAGAGGATATGTAAGAGTGGGATATGATGGAGAGGAGCCTTGTATGTGTATTGTGTTAGTAGTGTGTGTGTGTGTGTATTGTGAGGATAGAATTGTTGGGGATGTGATGTGTATGAGAGTGTAAAGAATGTGTTGTAAGGATGGGATGTGTATAGGGTGTGAGTTGTATGTGTAAGGTTGAGGTGATGGGGAGCCTTGTGTGTGTGAAGAGAAGTATGTGTATTTTGAATGAAAAGGTATGTGTATGTGAGTAGTATGTGTAAGGATGTGTGTATGTAGAAAAGAGTGTATGTGTGTATAGGGAAGATGTATAGGGAAGTGTATGTATGGGTGTATGAGAAATGTGTATTGGAAATGTATAAAGGGAAAGGAATATTGTAAGGAGGGAATATTGTGTGGGAGTTTGTGAGGGGACAAAAGTACACTTTTGTGTAAGGTGTGTAAGGGAATAATAAAAGGATGTTGGGGGATAAGATTTTGGGAAGGATTGTGGGAGGTTTGGTAATTTTGTCTTTTGTGGAAATAGGATTAAGAAAAGATTAAAAATAATCTAATTGTCATTAGGAAGAAAAGGTTTAGACAATTAAGATTATGAGTTGAGAAAATCATAGGTTACCTATAATTCCAAGTAACACAACGTCGAGAGTCCATAGTTTTATAACTCGTGACTTTCCACGATTCGACGTACTCAACTAACACCTTGATACAAACAATTCAAGTGCTTTACCTTGATGTAAAGCATAACCCAAGCGGGAAAGGATGCGTTTACGCAAAGTGACCTTTGACTTAGTTTACCAATAAGGGAGTAAACCCGTTACATGATTAGAGAAGAAGTAAGCACGGGTTATGAGCATATGGATGCTTTCACATGAGGTTACGTGAAGTATATAAGCTCCCTAGGTTTAGAAAAGCCTTAGCTAGAGGCGTTTGATAAAATGTTTGAGTTGGTGTTTTGTCAAAAACCAGAGGTCGTGATTTTAAATCCCTCTAAGTCTAAAACCTGTTTCGAGTGTTCTTAATGAAGCACTTATCATATTCATACCTGCAATGAAAGATCCACATTTTTCAGGTAAGGGGAAAGCCGACTTTCAAATTCGTCCCGAGCCATACAGTAGCCTGGCGCGTCAGCCATGCGTCAACGCGTGGACAACACGCCAGGAGCAGACATGAGGCTTGGGGAATTTTGGCTAACGTTTGTTATTTTATGTGTTTCGAAGGTTTATTTATTATCATTAAAACAGTAGGAGATCTTGATAATGTTGCCTCAACATAGAACTACAGTGACATGCACAAAATCACACTCAGCAAACTTAACACTTATCATTTCACATTTCAAAGACTAACTTAACAAGCATCATTAAGATAAAAATTTAAAACAATCCACCGGCATAGATATAATTAAAACATATTGAACATAGCCATCTCCAATATCATGAACATAATTGCGTCAAAATTAAGCTAAACTAACGTTTAGCGTTTCACATATCAAAAATAACAAACAAAATTGTATTATTCTTAATGCTAAATATAGTACTTATCATTTCACAAATTCACCATACAAGTATCGTTCATAAAAAAGAAGCTAGAATTGCAAATGATACAATATCTACAACAGCGAAGAAAAGAGAAAATTTTAGCGCCATTTTGAAGTGTGATTTGAGATTGTGTTGTGAGGAGTGAGTGAAAAAATAAGTGGGTATATATACAATAAGCAAAACACAGAGAGTGTGTTGCTTACGAATGTGGCAAAAGTTTGTTAGCGGGAGTTGTAATAAAAAATATCCCCATTTAAAAATAAAATAAAATGAAAAACTTTGACACATGCATGTCCTACCCTCTTGAACCGGTTCATAAAGGCTTGAGTCATGACCTGGGTCAAAGACTCTAAGTCATGACCGAGTCGTGACTTCGGTTCATGAAATCCGAGTTAAGAACTCCTGAGTCATGACTCCGAGTAACGACTCGCCCAAGTATCAACATAACTTATGAATATTGGGTACAGAATGGTGGGTTGGTGTAGTTTGTTCCAACAAAGAAAGAATGGTATGTGAAACCATTTTGTAGAGATGATAAAGAAAAAACTATATATGGTGATTTTTATATGTGTTTTTTTAGTAGATGAGGCGCGGCAATAGGGTTTGGTGTCTTCTTATATAGTTCAACTTTTGCTTTATTTACTGTACTAGCTTCAAGGCACGCCCGATAGGCGGCTATTTTTAAGTCTTATTATGAAAACATAAAAATGTAGTAAGTTATTCCTTGTGATCTTTAGCAAGTTTGATCAAATGTTGTTTGTTTGCTTCTTTCTCATCTTCAGCTTTCCAACGCTTCTGATATAATACACAAACAAATCGGATCAAAATTATGTTATATGGCTTTCATAATGGTTCAGTACGATTTTACTTATTCCAGATTCTTTAAAAAACTGAAAAGAATTGTAAAGTTATTACATACCTTTATATGTCTCTGAGTTATTTGCATAACTTTCTTCAATGTATATGTTAAATAATAAAATTATACTCCTTATGTTCTATGACTTTTTGTAAACTTAATTATCATGAAAATAAAAGTTATTTGTACTTTAGAGAATGATAACAAAATGACTGGAAAGATGATAAAGAAAACACTAGATTTGTTAGATGTTTTTTTTTTTTGTGTGTTTTTTATATGGTTGTAAAAATTGCTAGGCGCTAGCCGGGCGGCCGGGTAACGTTTAGCGATTAATCGGTTACCCGGTGATTAATCGGATTAGATTTTATATATATATAATTAAAAGTTTTTGAGATTATATATAATATAAACGAAATGCTTCAAAATACTTTAAGTTTAACGTTCAAATGGTTCAATTAGTTTTCAAAAATCAATTTCCGAATTCAATTAATGTCATTAACATACAATTGAAATAAGAAAAACGAGCATATGTTCACATTTTGTGTTAAATTACTACTCGAGGTGCGTTTGAATGGTTGTGTCGACTGATTTTGTGAAAAATGGGATATATATATATATATATATATATATATATATATATATATATATATATATATATATATATATATATATATATATATATATATATATATATATATATATATATATACTAGTTTCAAAGCCCGCCCAATAGGCGGGCATGACTTGTAATTTTACAATTTAATTTAAGGATATTAGTGATTTTTATAATTTTTGACGCATTAATTTTTAATTGTATGTTACTTATGTAGTATGGATTGTATAATTTATGTATTATGTAGTATGGATTGTATAAAATAAGCATACATGATAGGTTGGAGGATTGTATTTCTTCTGTAACCACATTCTAATGAAAAAAATAGCAAGAATCAAGCTTATTATAACTTTCGGTACATGCCATGAAGTTTCAGGAACCAATATATTGGAGAAGGTCGTTTATTACTAAAGAATAGTTTTTGCCATTTGTATCATTCTATTACAAAACGCATAATTCTAGTATTACCATTACTGATATCCAAGGTATTATACTACTAATAATTTAGATGAGCACATTAGTCTACATTTAAAAGAAGTTGATACTTGGTATAAGACGCTTACATCATATAAACTTTTTAGCTTTTGCAAATGACTCATCAAAGCAGACTCATCTAAGGAGTCAAGAACATGATTATAATCACCTGACACAAATACAACGAATGAGTGATATTGACAAGACGCATAGTTGGTGTGCGTGTGTGTAGGAAGATATATGAGACAAAATATTTCACCTGTAGTACAACAGTAAAGCCTTCCAACAAACAATCTGTTTTTTGTTACTCCTCGGAAAACATTCATCTCGCCAGGCTTCTGAGAATTAAATTAATTGAATATCTGCACTTACATTGGTTAGCAATTTCAGTCATTGAAAGAGGCCATTATGACCTATTTACCTTAAAAAGGGTCAATCTAGGTTATCTTCTTGGCAAGTCAGCTTGACCCAGCCATTTTTATAAAGTATTTTTGAAGGTACCCATTATCCAATACCAACCCACTCATTTAACCACCCGTCTACGCATAAACCATCACCTGACAAAGGGCAAACACATTAAAAATGAGTGTGTTCTTCTTTTTGAGAGCATTCTCACCAATTTCATGCTCTAGATGCAGAATTTTTGTGCCATCAAAGTTGAGTACAAGGAGGACTTTCACTTGATACAGATTATAGTTTTATCACAATACACAACCACAATTAGTATCTAAATGCTTTCTTCATAAAAAAAGAAATTAGTTTCACAAACAGTACATGTATTAGCAAATTCCTCCACATTATCTTTGTTATAAAAGGTTCCCTAACAAAAAACAAAAAACAAAAAACAAAAAAAAAAAAAAAAAAAAAAAAAAAAAAAAAAAAACGGAAGAAATACGATAAATAATAGGGTAAGCAAATAAATGAAATACACCGAACTATCGGTTTGGTTTGGATGTCCTCCGTTACCTGAAACGATAAAACTGAAACGAACCGTTTAGTAAAACAGATCTTTTTTATAATAATAATTTACTACTAAACCTCCTAACATTGAATCAACAGATGGCTGGTGTTTTTTGGGCTTAACCAAATGATGTTATTTTTAACAAACTGTAGGGCCAAAAAAAGCACTATTGAACGTATTGAATAGATTTTGCTCAAGCCAAAAAATTAACGGTTCACTGATAATGTCATAAAAACAATAACCAAACTAACGGATCCATGTCATTAAAAAACCGGGCTTAAGGCTAACTAATACTATAACGGCGTCTGTTGTAGACGCATATTCTGGCCAAGTACAAAAACTTTAAAGCATGACCACATATATGATTCAGAAACTGAGGATGCAATTGGTGGTGGCTGTAAAGTTTACATGAATGCTATATAATAACGTTCTACGATAATCAATTCTATTCTAATGGGTTATACTAAATTACAACACAAAACCTTGAAAATTAACCAAAAGATGATAAGAGCCGCTTAATACGATAATCAAAGGTATTTCCCCTGTGTCATAACGAATTATTGCTTTTAAACATTGTGAACAGCTGCCAATACAAATCAATGGTGTATAAATGAATATATATTTATGCTTGGTAAATGGTGGAAAATATGACGAGCTTACATGAATTCCTTGAGCATCAAATAGACTCCTCAAGATGTTTGTTTCATCGCCTTCCCCTTCTTTGCTTTAATCAATCTTTTCCTTATCTTTCTTTCCAGATAACTTTCTGCTACCCGTTACAGCATTTTCATTGTTTTCAATTCACCAAAAAGATTAGATGTTTCAGTACTGCCATGTTCTGTATCATCATTCAATGTAAAGAGATCAGACATGTCTCGTGCCTTAAAAATCTTCTTTTCTGTGGATTCTTCAAGTTTTTGTTTGTCAAAAAATGTCTGGATATTTGTCTATGATACTTTCTCTTCTATTGTTCCGCGAGTAATCAGTCTATAAATTGTTACATCTTTTCTCTGACCAATACGCCAAGCACACTCCCTTGCCTGTGATTTGCGCAACGCAAAAGAATGAGCACAACTTCCATACAATATGAAATAAAAGTAAAAACTATTAATAAGAAAAACAGACAAATTTAGATACTTAAAATTGGTTACAATCTTAACCCATTTAGGTACAAATGGTTTAACATTCTGCATTATCTCAAATGTGTCGAATCAAAAGATTAGCTAAAATGAAATTGGGTTGAAGATCACTTGAAGTCTATGTTACATGCTATACAAGCTTTCAAACTGTTTTACAGAGAGATTCAAATTAACTCTGTAATATTACTGTAATGGTAGTAAAAGAATTAATTGACATGAAATTGCTTGCAGGTGAACTTAACCTAATATGTTTTGACATGTTCAGAAGTACTAAAGATGCCCTGATCCGTTCAAAACCTGTTTTGACCCGTTACCTATCCCGACCAACCCGTCCATTTTGCAACCTAAAACAAAACATAAGCAAAAAAAGCCAAACCTGCATATTAGTCAAAGGTTTCCAATCAGGGTCAATGATGATCACTCTATTGGCACCTGTAAGATTTGTCCCCATGCCACCAACTTTAGTAGTTAAAATGAAGATAAAGATATCAGGAGAATCGTTAAATTCGTCCATTAAAGTCATTCTCTGTTTTACAGGGGTTAGACCATCCATTCTTCAATAGGTATAAGTATCAATCAAGAAATTCTCAAGAATGTCGAGCATCTGTTGAGTCTGAGAAAAAATAAGAACACGTTGGCCATGTTCTTTCCACACCTGTGCAACGACTTTCATCTTGCTACTTCTTCCAGGATTCCCGGCAGCATGTTCCCTCTCAAGTAGATCAGGGTGACTGAATCTTCATCCATAGTTTCACTTGACTCACCTAGCTCCTTGCAGAAGCGCTTGAGAACAGATGCTCCTGGCAGTACATGTGCAATACCTATATAATAACCAACAAAATATTACCTAAGCCAAAAGTAATTTTAACTCATTACAATATCCAAAGTCTAAGTTTATTGATTAGATATAGTCATCAAAGTTAATTAAAGGTAAAGCACCATCTAACCACTTGAAAAAAAAGAGTTGAGTTGATGTAATTGATACCACAAAGTGTGTCAACGGTTCTAGTTGACTCGCCAAGATCTTTGCGGGGGCGCTTGAGCACAGCTGTTCCTAGCACCTTATCTGAAATACCTATAAAATAACCAGCACAATAAAACAAGAATAACATTAGGTTAAATGTAACTAATTTTCATTCTATGCATTCGTATATGTGTACTTATTCTGTTACTTATATCTTTTTCATAACCTGTAGTTAGGCACGAATGCTGAACCCGATTCTTGGCATTGCATGTGCGGGGAGAGTTCAATTACTTTGAGGCCACATGTAGGGCATTTACTGAAATGCCATGGTCTTTTGGTGTCGATTTTGTAGATGGTTGCCATGACTGTAAATCACACACTTTGCATCGATTATGAAATCTTTTGATCTTAATTTTTTGCAGAGTATATTTTCATAAATAACTAATAATACCTTTTGATTGTTTGGATTTTCTCGTAACAGCTCGTCAAGAGTGACACGGTTTCTCAATTTTTCCTGCTCCGTATCTGCGTATCACTGTGTACGCACATCTGGAATTACCAGTGGATCTAAAAATTGGTTGTACCTGTTTCGTTATTCTATGTTAGTTGAAGCAGGCCTGCCAGGCCAAACAATAGAACAAATTGGTGGCATATGGAAATTGATGGCTGGTCAAAAGAACTTTTAATCACTGATAGCTTGTAACATATAATTTAATATATTAAAATATCAAAAAGCTGAAGAAAACACCATATGAGAAAAGCTACAATCATATAAAAATAGCACCGGTAGAAGTGTGCCACACTTTTGCATTAAAGAGTTACTTTCGGCTTATTAGTGCACCCGATTATCTACCCAATTTATGCACATAACCGGTACAACTCATATACCTGAACAAACAATGGATCATTAGAGACCACATCAGCAGTTAAATGTGGTTTCTTATGATACATCAAAAAGGTTATGAAAAAAACCTAAATTAAAACTGATCATTAAACCAAGAGCTCCGTTCCTTCAAAACTAAATGCATAATCGTCATATCTTCCTTCTGAAATCACTAACAAAAAACAAATATAAACATCAACAATCCAAAACATGTTAATAATTGATTAAATATGCATTATGTTTGATCATCCACTGCATAACTGGTGTTAGTAAATAACATCCACTGCAAGTTTGTTTGCTGCAAACATAAAAAGTTACAATCATTAGAGGAGATTGTGAGGGAAAACTATATTAGGGTTTTGAGAAAAATATATTACGAATGAGTTGTGATTTTTTTTACGTAGGTTTAGTTGGTTTAGGGTTGCCTAAATTGTAGGGATTCTCCTACTTATCTCATATAATTAGATTAACATTCTGTTGAACATTATATATTTGGCTTTGAAAGATATAACCACAAAATTAAGTGGATCAGTTGGTAAGATTACTTGTTAATTCATCTATAAATTCAGGGTTCGAATCCTACATATTAAATTTTTAAAAAACAAAATTTCGGCCTAAATATAAAAAACAAATTTTAATCAAAGTACTGCTTAGGTGGCATTAAAACACACGAAAATTATTATACAAAATTGCCAACATGGACAAAACAAATGACATGGCACACCGAAAATGTAAAGACTGAAGACATGGCACTCGAAAAGTGATGACAAGGCATTGACCGTGCTTATTTGGCATTATAATGGTCAAACGCCTCCTGTTATATATAATGTATAGATATATATATTGAAGTAAAAACCGCAATTTTAATTTTTGAAAAAAGTTTAACTGCATTAACCGAGTTGTCCGATTTAGCCGATTCTTGTCTGATTTGGCTTATTTACGCTCGATTTGGCCAATTTTCATTCCGATTATTTGGTACGTTGATGAATCCAATTAACAAAGTTGATTAGTCTAAATCCGGACAGTTAATCCCTGCTAGCGCTTAAGCGTTAATTAATCGACCGCCTAGACCGGTTTTACAACATTGGTTTTTTAGATGGGGAGAGAAAGAAAACTGCGAGAAAATAATAATAGGGTTTGCTATAGAAAAGCTCCCTGGTAGTCCAAATTTTACCCCATTAAATTTCTCTTTTAATATTCTAACCGGTCATTTTTTAATTCCCATCACGCCTTTTCTGCGTTAAAGATCTATTTTTATCGCTTGAGAAAACCAATAATACGTGTTTTCTAAGAAGGTTTGAGGTGTATTGTATGAACCAAAATGCTATTCCTCTTATATACAATCTTGTGCTCTTAGATATATGTCTAATATTTATTCACATCAACGGTTATAATTTTTGGAGAATATATATTTGAAATATCAAGTAAATAATATTACGGATACTTACATGAAGCCTTGCAGAACGTCAGGTGTTACAATATTATGCACGTTTCTATAATGGGATATTTACCAAAATAGATCGGGCAACCAAGAGGAATTCGGTTCCTAACCCGAGATCTAAAAATGTCTTTTTTTAGACCAGACAACTGGGCA
Organism: Artemisia argyi; assembly: GCA_030686995.1. Lineage (NCBI taxonomy): Eukaryota > Viridiplantae > Streptophyta > Magnoliopsida > Asterales > Asteraceae > Artemisia > Artemisia argyi. The sequence goes on along the minus strand of JARVZY010007264.1, from coordinate 4,441 downwards.
ACTCAACCCATATGATGACAAATGTCTCCGGTTGCCCAAAATTTGGCGGTTGTTGCCCAAAAAAATACACAAGTTGCCCAAAAAACTGACAGACAAGCGACACTTGTCACTTGCAGAAAAGTGACACTTCGTCAGTTACCCAAATGTACGAGTTGCCCTGATCTAAAAAAGACATTTTTAAATCCCGCGTTAAGAACCCACCAAGGGTAACCTTGGGGAGGTATCCTTGGTGAGGTATCAGGTTCGAGTCTCATTATTGACCTTCAGTGGCCCGAAAAAATAGAAGCAGGAGTGGGGTTTATTCCGTAAGGAGAAAGGTTCGATGCTTGCATACTGCCCAATTGAATGTCACTGTGGGCTTGAATCACTAACTACTAACTCACCGTTCAAAAAAAAAAATCCCGCGTTAAGAACCGAATTGCCTTTAATTGCCCGGTTTATTTTAGTAATTATCCCTTCTATAATTATCCATAAGCGGCACCGAGAAATAATAACACATAATGTAATATTAAAGCAATAACTTTTTACTTGTACAATTTTTTAACAAAATAAATTAAAAAGTTACACTATTTACTTGCTAAATAACAAAACAAAGACATCGGGAGTAACAAATCAGTTTACGTGACTCCTCTTAAGTCTTAACAAGTGAGGATAATTTTCGTCGTTAGAAACATGAAAACATGACACTTAGACTAAGGTGTTTGTTTCTAAAAATGTTTCCGGTATCACCCCTGAATTGAATATTAAGAGGGAAAATGTTCTAAATACTGATAGTATGTCTAGTTAAAAACCAAAATAATTAGTGGTCACTAATAATAACAAAATAATAATATAGCAAATATACTTTGATCCTCATTCGATATGGCCTCTTTACCATCTAAACATCAATTACTCAAATCGTTTCATCCATCAATTCATTAATAATTTGAAATGGCGACAAAGAAGGATTTATAGTTAATATATAAGAGCTGACATTATTATAGACTCCAAACTTTTATAGAAGAATGAATCAATGTTATTCATTTTTTCATCAAAATTAAAAAAAGATAGGTAATTATATTATGACATTTATACCCTTGTAGCGGTGAACATGAGTAAAAGTGATCGTATATATGTCAAGACACAATACCTTTGTCAAGACACAATACTTTTGAGTGTCAAATCAAATAGTCGAGTGTGCAAATCACATCCCTTAAAAAAGTCACTTTTCATATCTTTTTTGAAAATAAAATATATTGTACATGGTAAATCGTTAAGCGATAAAAAAATACACCATCGCGCCGATAATTTTTTTTCTTTCAGTAGACGAACACTTCAATATACTTTCAACGGATTTTTTCGAGTTTTGTTTTATTGTTAAAATTTTCATTTATAAAAGTCACATATGATTTTTATGTTAGGAATCACGTCAACTCACATATTCGTAGATTAGGAATCACATGTGATTTCGTAAATCACAAGCGAAATCACGTGTGATTTTTTTCAGACATAAATTTCAACACTCACAAAAAAAAGTCGAAAAAAAATTTCGTCGAAAGTATATATAGAAGTGCCCATCTAAAGAAAGACGATTTACTTTTCATCGTGATGGTATGATTCTTTTCACGCAACGATTAACGTTTGTGGGATATTTAATTTGGAAACGGAAAAAAAAGAAAAAGGAAAGATGTTTTTTTTTTTTTTTTTTTTTTTTTTTTTTTTTTTTTTTTTTTAAATCAAAAAATAGATACTAAAATTGGTTCATTAGGTTTTATAAAGAATTTGAAGTCTACATTGAATTTTTCTCTAATATGTACCCGTTTGTCACAAAGAAAATGTGTAGATTGGCGGGAACACCCTGACCCCGGGTGCATTTTGGCACCAGCCATTGTCCACCCCCAAGGAATAGCTCCGGGCACTAACTGGAGTGAGCCGAGACTCTCGGACTCTTGAGCTCTTATCCACAAAGTCTCTCCAGTGAGCTCATAGGTTTTACGGAGGTGGGTACCTATCTGCGAGCAAAGTGCCAGTGATGAGATTCGAACCCGAGTCAATTGACTCAAGAATGAAAGCCCCACCCACTCGACCAATGCCCCAGTCGTAATATGTATCCGTTTGCAATTATAGTCTATATTAGCCTTGCATTATAAAATATGTTAGGTTATTGAACTCCTTCGAGTTTGAGGTCTTTGTTCCTATTTCTTGTAGTTTGTAAATGTTGAAGATCAATAAGTGGCTTACCAAGAATAAAAAGTCACGAGGTACAATACTTTACCGGGGTAACCCAGCCTTTACCCAAAAAAAGTCACGAAGATGTAATAACTAAAGAAGACTCGTAACTAATTATGCACAAAAAATAAAAGCCAACTCTATTTCGACATTTAAGCGCAACTTCAATGTTGATCTGAAACTCCCAAATAAAGAAAATCAAAATGCTTATAGGGAGTCATGCTGGCTTATACCTACCGGGTCTAATCCAAGAAGTATAAACGGGTAAATGGATGAGGTCTTTCCCTTATCCGGGGACTAATCCAAGAAAAAATGTTAATGACTTAGCACGTCAACTCGTTTAACCCATTTAAGCGCAACCACGACCGTGTTTTCATGTAAGGAAATACCACCACTTGGAAACCAAGTTTCATCAAAATAAAAAACAAACCTAAATAGATGATGATGATGAAAAAAAAAAACCGAGGACATTTTTAGCACAAGTTAACATTTATGTTCCTAGCCGCCCATAGTAAATATTTGAAACTTTCAAACAGAAAACCAAACTTTATTACTAGCCACAAATAACATTCAAAAAACAATAATTAAAAAAAATATTTGATTCTAATCTCATCATCATTTGAACATTCAATAATCGTTTTTTTTTTTTGTTTGTGTGAAAGATGGCGTCGAAGAAAAGTGTAAGTAGTTTGAAAGAAGGTGATTTGAAGGGAAAGAAAGTTTTTGTTAGAGCTGATTTGAATGTGCCTTTGGATGATAGTTTTAAGATCACAGATGACACGCGCATACGCGCTGCTGTTCCTACGATTAAATATTTGATGTCTAATGGCGCTAGGGTTATTCTTTCGTCTCATTTGGTATGCATGCATATATATTTTTTTGTTGTGTTTTATTGTTTATCATGTGATCCTCTATATAATTGTGTATATGTGTTGCATGTAACGGGGTCAGGATTAAAACTTATGATGGACACAGTTTACCCGTTTTGATTAACAAAGTTTGTGATCACATTAATCATAACGAACATGATTTTAACACGTTAAGAACAAGTTTTATTATGTATGAGTTGTACGTTTTTAACGTGTAAAACATATGTTGATTAACATGAGTTGATGAACAAACATTTAAAAAATTTCGTTACTCAATATGACCCTTTATTTTCAAGACATATGATAAAACTATGATGCCTTTTTTGAGTCAGTTTGGTTCATATCTGATTTTTGATCTTTCTATAGATTCCTCTTAAAGAGGGAAGTCTGACTTGAGACCTCATTTTCGTGCGCTTTTAAGACAAAACTCAGCTGTCCAATTAGCTACCTCTTGGTGTTTGATCTGTTTGTGCCCTTATTAAATAACGTTTTAACATGATGTTCAGTTCCGCGTAACTTGAATACTTTCGTATACGAAAAGTTTTCTGCTACAATGGTATGAACTTGTATTAACTTCCGATTATGAGTTCAACGTATATCATTTTTCTTTAGATTTAGATTTTTGAATTGTAACAAATCTGGTTCCAGTTAACATTGATAGATGGCTCAGCTATGTTTCTAAAAAATGCTCATTAGCTTACTAGTAGTATGAGATTTTTATATTCTTGTGTTTGGCATTTATAGGGACGACCAAAGGGTGTTACACCCAAATACAGCCTTAAGCCACTTGTGCCTAGACTCTCTGAGCTTCTTGGAGTTGAGGTTTGTTTGTCACTTCATCTTCACTTATATAGCTATCACTTGACAGTTATCTTTACTCTTAACTGAAGTGTTAACTTGTAACAGGTCAAGATGGCGGATGATTGCGTAGGTCCTGAGGTTGAGAAACTGGTGGCTGGGATTTCAGATGGAGGTGTTTTGCTTCTTGAAAATGTCAGGTTTTATAAAGAGGAAGAGAAGAACGATCCTGAATTTGCAAAGAAGCTTGCGTCACTAGCTGACTTGTATGTTAATGATGCATTTGGCACTGCACATAGAGCACATGCGTCTACTGAAGGTGTTGCCAAGTACCTGAAACCATCTGTTGCGGGATACCTCATGCAGAAGGTATGTTTTCTAGTAACTGACAACAGTTCAAATTTATATTTGCTGATTGGGTGTGATAGGTGAACGTGTAGTTAGGGACATTGAGGCAGTGTTTGAATTTTGAACTGCATATCACAATAATTAGTTTTCAATGTTTGACAAAGAAATAAGCTTCTGGTTATCTGACCATATAGGGCTTAAAAACAGTTTTGGATATG
>JARVZY010007262.1:0-23856 GCA_030686995.1 Artemisia argyi | reverse complement strand
CATGTGGCAAAGGCAAACATTGATATGATCCCGGTTTCCTATGGTGCTAATGACATTGGCTCTAAGGAGTTCTTCCCATTTTTTGAATTGGGGCTTGAGTTCATTGAGTTCCATTTCATATGGGTCCTTGTTGACCTCATTTCCGGTTCTAGTTCTCCTAGTGTTGGTGGTCCTAATGAAGAGGTGGTCACAGAGTTCATCCTTGGACATAAAAGGGGTATCATAGGGATGGATTCGGTCAATGAGTGTGTCAAGAGTTGAGAGGGAATGCTTGTCGGAGTAGATGCAAGTACCACGGTTTGGGACACCTAGGATTTCAGCAAATTCCTCGAGAGTGAAGGAGTACTCATGACTACTAGCCCTAAAGTTAATAGACATGCGACCATACTCATCCGTGGAGAGAGTGACGGATGCATAGAACTCTAAGATAAACCTAGGACAGATAGGCTCATTGATTTCTAGGAGACAATCAAAGTTGATGGTTGCAAGTTTCGCGGGTAGGTTTGTACCAGCTAGGAAGGATGGGTCAATGGTTCTACCCTAATGGACATATCGTTTTTCTAAGGCTTTGAAAATGTTGATTTGAGCTTCGGTAAGGCCTTTGGTTTTGTGGTGTTCGGGTAGGTACTAAATGGTGTCCTTGTTGTCGTAATGAGTCACGGGAGGCATGATGATTCCTAGAAATAAAATTTTACATTTTAGTCTTAAGTTAGCGACTATAATAATGTGGATGTTCTAGTGTGTGCCTATATGAAAACAATGTGGAGGTGCGGTTATCTTGACTCATTTTGATGCTTAAAACGTTTTCTAATGCAAGTTTTGTTATAAAACAAAAGATAACCCAAATGCTCCTAGTTCAATGTAGCTTCGTTTGAATGTACCCGAAAATACATATTAGTTATGTATTCCCTTTAGCATTCAAGAGACATTATGCAAGTGATGTTTTAAACATAACGTTTTTATTTTGTATTCACAATGTGAGACGAAAAAATATTTGTCCTATTTGTGAAAGTTTTGCAAAAATTTGACATGGGGTGTTTTAGCAAACATGTTTATAACTAGTAAGAATGCAATTCATAACTATGGGGAACATGATTAGTTTTGTTAAACACCTAATTTCATTCATGAGTTTCTCAAGTTAATGCATAACCCCAAGTTTTTGTTTTTGTGCGAAAATAGAATTCCTAGACTCAGATCAGGCGTGTAATCATGTTTAGAATACTTACAATGATGATTGATGAGCAATGTGAATGAAGGAAGGACCAAAAATTCGTAGGTGTGGATGAATGGTAAAGTAAATAGTAGCAGTTTGGAAGTGGTGGTATGAGATAATGGGTGTTTGAGAAAAAAAAAAGTTCTGCAGGTCGGCGGATACGGCGGAACCAAAAAGAGGGTTCCGTCGACACTGCTGAGGAAAAAATATTTATTTATTTGTCTTGATTTTTGTGATTTTTGTCTAATGCTTAGAACTACAATGTAGGTTCCATGAGTCCTAAGTCTAGCCTAAGAAGGTTAAAAGGTTCTCGTTTAAGAGGTTTTGTGAGAATGTCGGCTCTGTTGTCTTCGGAAGAAACTTTCTCGATTGAGATGTTTCCTTTTTGGATGTTGTCACGAAGAAAGTGATGACGGATTTCGATATGTTTAGTTCGGGAATGTTGGACAGGATTTTGACTAAGATCTATGGCTCCTTTGTTGTCGCAAAGAATGGAGATGTCGTTTAGTTGAATTCCGTAGTCGACAAGAGCTTGCTTCATCCAAAGAGCTTGTTGACATGCCTTTCCGGCCAAAACGTATTCGGCTTCCGTTGTTGAGATAGCGAGAGCCGTTTGCTTCTTAGAGAACCATGAGGTGAGACAATGTCCAACAAAAGTACAAGTACCACTTGTGCTTTTTCTATCAACATAGTCACCAGCATGATCCGAGTCGGCATACACTATGGTGTCCATTCCCGTTCCTTTGGGATACCATAAACCTAAATGTGTAGTGCCCTTAATATATCTAAAAATCCTTTTAACGGCTTCAAGATGAGTTGTCTTAGGATCTCCTTGAAAATGAGCACATAGACAAACACTAAACATAATGTCGGGTCTACTAGCCGTTAGGCAAAGTAGACTTCCAATCATACCTCTATATTTAGTGATATCTACGGATTCACTTTCCTCATCTTTGGTGAGTTTTGTTTCCGTGGACATGGGCGTTTTGATTGGTTTCGAATCTTCTAGACCAAATTTCTTAAGCATGTCCTTAATGTATTTGGATTGGTTAAAGAAGATACCATCTTCTAGTTGTTTGATTTGGAGTCCTAAGAAAAAATTGAGTTCTCCCATCATACTCATTTCAAACTCGTCATGCATGATTTTTGAGAAATCAACGCATAATTCTTGACAAGTTGATCTGAATATAATGTCATCAACATAGATTTGGACTATGATAATATGTGAATCTTTCTTCTTAATAAAGAGAGTATTATCAACTAAGCCCATGGTATACTTATGGTCAACTAGGAAGGTTTTAAGTCGATCATACCATGCTTTTAGAGCTTGCTTAAGTCCGTATAAAGCCTTTTTAAGTTTGTAAACGTGATTTGGTTTTTCAAAATCGATGAAGCCCGGTGGTTGAGAAACATATACTTCTTCATTTATAAACCCGTTTAGGAATGCACTTTTGACGTCCATTTGAAAGAGTTTAAAATTGTGTGCGCATGCATATGCAAGTAAAATTCTAATAGACTCGAGCCTAGCTACCGGAGCAAACGTTTCATCGTAGTCTATGCCTTCTTGTTGATTATAACCTTGTGCTACTAGCCTAGCTTTGTTTCTAGACACTACACCATTTTCATCCATTTTATTACGAAATATCCATTTTGTTCCAATTATTGTTTGACTCTTTGGTTGAGGAACTAATGTCCAAACATCATTCCTAACAAATTGGTTTAATTCTTCTTGCATGGCTATTACCCATGACTCATCTTTTGTTGCTTCATTTATATTTTTTGGTTCAATGGTTGACACGAAACAAAAGAAGTTGCTTTCATTTTGAACTTTTGATCTTAGTGTTCTTTCGTTAATGTTTCCTATGACACCATCTAATGGATGACTTTTAGATTCTTTGACATTGGCAATTTCTTTGTTTAATAGTTCATCTTCCTTGTCATTACCTAAGATCTCTTTACTTTCTATTGCTTGGCTTTCAACTAAGTCATCATCTACCAAAGGTGATGTCTTAGAAGGAGGTGGACTCTCGTCAAAGGTTACATTCAATGATTCCTCAACTCTTAAGGTTTCTTTGTTTAAAACAATGTAAGCTTTACTACTTTGTGAATATCCAAGAAACACACCTTCATAAGACTTTGGGTCAAATTTAATGAGATAATCCTTTGTGTTAAGAATAAAACATTTACTCCCAAATACTTTAAAATAACCTAGTGTAGGCTTTTTACCTTTATAAAGTTCGTATGGAGTTTTGTTTAAAAATGGTCTTATTAAGACACGATTTAAAATATAATTTGATGTGTCAACGGCGTTACACCAAAACTTTTGTGGAATATTTTGTTCATTAAGCATTGTTATACTCATCTCTTGAAGTGTTCGGTTTTTACGTTCTACTACACCATTAGATTGAGGGGTTCGTGGAGCCGAAAAATTATGAGTTATTCCATTTTTTTCACAAAAGTCTCCAAATTGAAATTCATTATCAAATTCACGACCATGATCCGTTCTAATAGACACAATGCAAGTTCCTACTTGATTTTGAATTTTCTTACTTAGAATTTCAAATTCATCAAAAGCTTCGTTTTTACTTTTCAAAAATTTTGTCCAAGTATATCTTGAATAATCATCTACTATTACCAAAGTATAGAAGTTACCTCCATAACTTTGTATATCGGATGGACCGAACAAATCCATATGCAAAAGTTCTAGATACCTAGATGTAGAAACCAAGTTTTTAGCCTTATAGCTACTATGGACTTGTTTACCGACTTTGCAAGCGTCACAAAAGTGTTGGTCATATTTCAACTTAGGTAGGTTTTGAACTAGGTCTTTGGAGGAGAGGTTTTGTATAAGTCTCATATTAGCGTGTCCTAAACGTCTATGCCATAAAGTTGAAGATTCATCTAATGAAGTAAGACAAAGTTTGTCTCTAGATGTTTGATCCATCTTCATGACATACACGTTGTTCTTAAGAACACCTTTGGCTATGGTTATGCCATCTTTAAGTATTTTACTTCCATTTTCACTAAAAAGGACGTTATACTTATTACGGCAAAGTTGACTAATACTAAGGAGATTAAAACCTAAGTTATCAACATAAGCTACATCATCTATAAAAAGAGAGTCATGAGAGATTGTACATTTTCCGATGATTTTGCTCTTAGCTTTACTACCAAACGTAACATTACCTCCATCACATTTGTGATATGTTGAGAAGAGGCTTTTGTTACCCGTCATGTGCCTTGAATAGCCGTTATCTTTAACCCATTCATCCGGTTCCAAACATATTTTGAGGCACACCTATTTTATGAAAAACATTCAAGCATTTGGTCCCCAATTTCTCATGGGTCCATTTTGGTTAAACATACCATTAACTTGATTCAAGTATGGAAATAGAACATAAGGGTTCCATGACATGTAATTTGGAGTTTGGTAATGTCCAGGAGTGTTTTGGTTCCAAAAATGTTGGTAGTTTGGTCGTGTGTTGTAGTTACTCTTTGGAAAGGAGCGTTTGGGAATATGAGTCTTAGGTCTCGGTTGAGTAGTTCTAGTTCTAAATTCATTTTTACTAAGTCCTACTCCAGTTGTAATAGCAGGTTTTGTTTCATTTTTATATGTGACTTTAACAAATTTTGAACGATCCGACGTGGAAGCTGTCACTGCTGCTGCAGACCCGGCGGAACCTTGGGGTTCAACGGGCGTAACGCTATTTTGGGTTTCGTCTGTTCCGCGGGCTGCTGTAGCAGTTTTGTTAGTTTCTTGTGCTTTCTTTTCTTGTTTCGTTTGACTCTTCGAAGTTTCTAGTTTCATGAAACCTAGTCCTGTTTTATCAAACGGCGCCTTTTGAAGTTTCATAATTTCATCCGCACAAGAAATACTTTTATCGAACTTCTTAAACTTTGTGGTTTGTTTTATTAGATCATCTTGAGTAATTCTAAGTTTCTCAATTTCGAGTTTAAGCTCTTCACATGATTTTCACGATGTGTCAATACCTTTACTCTTTTCTAATCTCTTAGCTTTTTCTTTTAACTCATAAACTTCATTTTCTAAAAACACCTTTTTAGTTTTCAAAAAATTGTTTTTGTTTATGATTTTTAAGCTTAATTCACAAAGTTTGTTATATTCTTTTTGTAAGGTGTCATCATCAATAGAAGAATAAGATGAGTCGGAGAGTACCTCATTTGAGTCGTGAGCCATGAGAGCAATTTCATCATTCTTTGGCTCATCGTCATCTTCTTCATAGTCACTCCAAGCACCACTAACAAAAGCTTGTTAAGACTTGCTGTTGGGTTGTTTTGGACATTCTCCTATGAGATGACTTGTGTCTCCACACCTAAAGCATTTCCTATCAACCTTTCCTTTCTTATCATCACGATCTTTTCGGAAGGTTTTCTTGTCATCTTTAGGTTGCCTTACAAACTTCCCTCGTCTACGAAAGAACTTCTTGAAGTCTCTAACGGCCATGGCATATTCTTCATCATCACTATCCGAACTAGATTCATTATCATCACTTGATTGGACTCTAGCTTTCAAGGCAATGGACTTAACCTTTTCTTTCTTGCCTTTAACTATTTCCGAATCTTTTTCCATTACCATTTCATGAACTTTGAGGTTTCCAATTAGCTCGTCAAGTGACATGCGTGAAAGATCCTTGCATTCTTCAATTGCCGTCACTTTTGCTCTCCACTTCGGATGGAGTGCTATAAAGAATTTCCTGACAAAATTCTTGCTACAAAAAGATTCATCAAATGCTTTAAGTGAAGTAATAATAGTGTTAAACCTAGCAAATGCACTATCAATAATCTCATCTTCGGGAATAACAAATTGTTCATATTGTTGAACAAGAAGATCAATTTTGTTATCATTAACTTATGAGTTTCCTTGATGAGTGACTATTAAAGATTGCCAAATTTCTTTGGCGGTTTTACACATAAAGACTCTTTCATATTCTTTCTTAGGCAAAGCATTGTAAAGCATCATTTTAGCTTCATTATTTTTAGCAATCAATTTCTTTTGATCTTCATCTTTACTATTCGTAGCTATATTATCACCATCAATGATTATATACCATAAATCTGTATCTTTAGATTTCACGTAAGTTTCAAATCGGTTTTTCCAATATATAAAACCATTTGCTTCTAAAAGTGGTGGTCTTTGCATAGATTGCCCTTCTTTGTAATTTTCAAAATCCATGGATCGTTCAAGTTTTAAAGCACAATATATTTTAAAAGCTTGAGTAACGTAGCTCTTGATGCCAATTGTGGAAAACTAGAAGGGGGTTGAATAGTTTACCGTTTTTAATTTAATTATCTTCTGAAACTTTCGTGTAATCAAAGATCTAAACAAAACACAATATATAATATGCAAGATAAAGAAAGAAACGATCAAACCACAACACGAGTATTTATCGTGGTTCGGCTACAAGGACTCTTTTCCTTGCCCTACGTCCACGCCCCGAGTATCCAAATCGAGAGTCTCTTTCACTAGTCAACAAGCTCCTTTCACCGGCGAAGAAAACCTTACACGTCGCTTATACACGTTTACCGACACTAAGCTAGATGTCGAGTTCTTTTTACAAGGGTACAACCACTCCCGTTAGTTCTTTTACAAGGGTACAACAACTCCCGTCACACTATGTATTTTAAGGCCTAAAATACTAACCGATCACAACTGAAAACACACAATCAAATGAAGTGTAAACTACACAAAGTCTACACGATGCTAAGCTAACAAGTCTTGCAACGTTGTATTGAATACTTGTAACTTTATATGTACTTGTGAACTTCTTTGCTACAAAAGAATCTTCACACAAAAATGAAATGTTAAAGGGTTAGATGAATGATATGAATGTGTATGTGTAAATGTAATGAGAAGTGATAAAGGAAAAAACTAAGAAATGGCTTGGTATTTATAGCAAGACTTTCAGCAGCTCTGGCGGATATGGCGGAACCCTCAGATGGGTTCCGCCCGTGTACCTCCAAGGTTCTGCCAGGACTGACATTAAGTTTTGCAATAAATCATTCCAAACCACCCAAAGTCACATCAACTTATTTCTAGTCAAACACTTACTTGTGTAAGAAAACTTATGGTGAATAAAACACACAATCTTTCCTTAAATGCATATTGATGTGTTTGACACAAACTTACCATAAATGGGATGTGACATTTCTATTTTAAGAAATATAAAAATATTGTGTTTTATATGAAATGTAAATGTAGCAAATGTCTAATTATGTAAGTCTTTAAACTCAAATTATGTTTTACTAAAAACTAAAGTTTACACTTTGTCGTTAACAAAACTTAGCAAAGATCGTAAAATATAAATAACGTTTTTAGGCGATATTTATATTAACAAGGTGTACGGAGGGTAAAAAGGGACACCTTAGAAACTAATCATGCATTTGTTATTTGTTTCGTTCTTGAGTAATTGTCTAATAAACCAAAAAAATACTTGTAAAGGTAATTTTAGAACAAATTTAAATTTTTTTATGACATTTACGATTGAAACTTTAATCGTAACAAAGCGTATCATGGATAGGAGTTATATAGCTAGCACAAAAACCGTACCGCTCAAAAATTTCACCACAAAAATGTGAGGTTCGCCTTTAAATATATAGGAAAAAGTATTTACCTTTAATGCTTATAAGTGTACCGGTAGTATATAGATTCTAGAACTTACATTAGTGATGCATTTTGAGATCGCTAGTGAGATCACATTCGTGTGGTTAGGATTTACTAAATAATAAGAGGCATTAGGATAACCCTTGTTTTAACATGTTTATTATAATTACATTGGCTATATTGGTCAAGTAATTACCCCACACCCTTGCTATGTACTCATTTTTAGTACAAGATACCCCTAGTAAACCCGTCTAAGCCTATCTTTTTCATGGTTTTCGTGATATTTTGGTGGATTCCGAAATATTAATGAAGAACATTGTTTACACCCCACTAAATTTTAAACCCAATTCGCCTTAGCCTTCCTTATATACGCTAATTTTTTGTGCATTATTGTTACAACCTTTATGTTAAACCCTTACTTAATTATCTAGCTTTTTACATGGTTGCTATGTCAAGTGATATCTTGTAAATACAGTTTTGGGAAGATTAAGACTTATGATAGTAATTATTATGGAGTAGTGGGGAAGAAATTCACATTATTACCCCCATATCTATGTTAATGATTAAGTACTCCATATGTTTTGATCCTTGCAATTCGGGTAAATAATCAGTTTTTATTTATGCAAAAATGCAAGTGTAGGGATGCAGTTATAAATCCCGAGTTATCTACGTTATTTATTTTCAGCAAATCAAAAGATGGTAGGGCAAAAGTGTATGATAAAAAAATAGAAAAGAAAGAAAAAAACATACGGACAGCTATCATGCTTTAATTTAAGTCAAGAAAGAGTCAAGAAAAGCAAAAAGAAAGAGAGTTAGAGTTAGTTTGTCGAGTCTTGGCTTATCAACGGAACTTTGTACATGTAATTAACTGAGATGATTAACTTGCCACCAGTTAATTCCCCATAACCGTATTTTTACTTACCCTTACACCTAACATTACAACCCTTGTAAAGTCTTCTTGATAGTTTATCATAGGTGCTTATGCCAAAGTGGTGCAGGTTTAATCCTTTATCAATTCTATGGTAATCTATATGCTATGACAGGTAGAGAGTTTTTATTTGTCCATTTCCATAATGTTATATAAACTATACACCCGAAAGATTAGAGAATCCAAACACTTCATGTGAGGTGCTGGTATATAATTTTCATGCTTGTTATAACTATTGTAGAACGCATTATGTTGTAAATTATATTTAAACGAATGCTAAATGCCCCCGAACTTGTAGTTTGATTAGGATAAAAGCATATTTGCTTGAGGACAAGCAAATTTCAAGTGTAGGGATATTTGATTAGGTGTAATTTTATACGTTTTTAAGTGGTCATTTAGCATCTAAATCCATGCATGTTCGATCATTTATTACCCTAAATCATTTCACTTTAATTTTTATCTTTCCATGGATGCGGCGTATTGTTTAGATCAGCAATTTACAACAGATAGCAAACAATGCAGAAAAATAAGAAAAATGAAAAATACAAAAATTATAGAAAACAAGAAAACAAACAAACAATAAATATGCAGAAAAATACAATGAATGCAATTATAATAATACATAACAAAGTTAGCAATTAAAAATTAAAAACTAAATAAGTTAAAAACCTAATTAAAATACTAACATATATTTAGATATTAAACAATTCACTCCCTAGCAGCGGCGCCAAAAACTTGATGCGTATGCTTTTCGTTGTATGTATAGATTATTCTTATCAAGTTTTAAATTTATATTTAGCCGACTTAACCTATAACACACAGTAACGAGCAATGTACCCGATTAATGTAGCTAGTTGGTAAGTAGAGTGTCGATCACTAAGAGTGGAACGTTAACACCTAGAATGTCTATCGCTATTTTAATTCCTAAGTTAATTTTACAACCTAATCTAACACAAGGGGGTTTTTAGCCTGAGAGACTGGCACGGTTTGAGTTGATTTAAAGTAATAAAACTAATGAGTCAAATACACGAATGGCAAACACGTACACAGATAGATAACAGATACAGATAAGAGGCATGAGTTATGATTAAGTAGTTTGTCACTTATTTTATTGCTAGTTTTACAGGATGAGTACTAAAATCTATTCTCTCTCGTTGGTATCTTAGTTATAGGCGAGTAAACTCTTAACGATTATTTATGTCAATATTATTTAACCTTTTTTAAGGGCTTACACTAACTTATAATGCTAGTGAAGTAATCGTGGGAGGGGTATAGCAGCCCAAGCATTCCACAGCTAGACACAGAGGTTATCAATGCACATATAATAAAAACCAAATAAACATCAAATAAACTTTAATCGATGGGAAAAAGATATAAAGGGGAGTCCTATGGCATAGGCAAGCCCAACAATCCTGATGGATTAAAGCGTACTATTACAATAAAACAAAGCGACTTAATGAATTAAAACACTAGCATGACCTTCTTAGTCTCTGAAATCTTCATTAGGTGGTGTCTTGTGTTACATATTCGTCTGTATTCTTCTCTTTAGGGTTTGCTTGTATTGTTCTGAATACTTTTGCACATGAAATTCGGCTATCGAATGGGGTATTTATACTTTCTGTCTGAGGGTTCGATGCGGCGCATCAACTGGCGTATCTAGATAGCTTCGCATGGGGTCCAAGATTATTATATTCTAGAATATTCGTACATCGTCTTTAGATGCGGCATAACTTGAATCTCTATGCGGCGTATGTCCTTCAGTATCTTGGATAATCTTTGATGAAGTCTTGAGATTGATGCGCCGTATGTCAAGAAGGCAATACGGCGTATCTGGAGTAGATAAGTCAGATCTTCTTCGTTGGCGAAAGTTTCATATGTGGCCCATGAGATTAATACTGCGGCGTATTCTTCAAAGTCAGGTAATGGTTTTCGAATTCATCTAAGTATGGTCGTACATGTAGCAAAACCTCCCTTTACTTTACTCAATGGATATTATTCTCTTTCAATCAACAAAATGAGAAATGGGGGAGAAAGAAAAGAAAGAGATCTTTATTGAAGAGGCTTTGCACCCAGAATAGGACTAATGCAGATCCAGAAGAATGGGTCTGGGCTTTCGAAAAGATGAATATGCAAAGGGTAAGGTAAAGAGAAAGTCTTTTGAACAACCAACATGACATAAGGATTCTAGCTCGCCCACTTAGAGCAGATGGAGATTCTCAAACGGGGAAAAGCGGCACTCGACATCTATTATACAAGACCAAGAACAAAGCCAAACCATGCCCTCGAGAAAAACTAGTGATGATTGCCATGAATGCAGCCCTCGAGGACGTGTACACAGGGGCGCAGCTTCTAAGGGGCCGGGGGGGGGGGGGGGGGGGGGGGGGGCGGCCGACCCCCCGAAATTTTTTTTTGCGATGTAAGGGTATATAGTTTTCGTGTAGAAAAATTTCGGTATTTTCGGTTTCGCCCCCCTCCCCCCCCCCCCCCCCCCAATTTAATTCGGTTTCGACCCCCCATAGTGTTAGGAAAAAAAATTAGATCCCGACCCCCACTCGAAATTTTCAAGCTTCGCCCCTGCGTGTACAAGAAGGTCTTTACCGATTCGTATCAACATGGTGCACCTCAGAGGAGCGTGAAAAGGCCGATTCGTTCAAGGAAAAAAAATCACTATAGATTATCCCTTTTCTCACGTAAAAGAATTCTAAAACCACAGATAATTTATGTTCGTTTTCTTTCTTTTCAAATGGTCCCATTTTGGTATTGTATATGTAATACACAATGAATCAGAAACACCAAAATTAATTTTAGACACAATCTTATAAACAAATCTCATCCAAGGCATTTTTTTTAAGATATTTTTGTTTTTATAAAATAAGATTATGCATGCTTTGTTTGATTTTTTTTTTTTTTTTTTTTTTTTGAACAAAGGCTACATTTCATTTCAAACCTCACAAATGGAGGAAGATACAACATAACTAGTTACATCGAAACATAACAAGTTAAGCCAAACAAGACATACACCATAATAGTTGTGACAGCCTACAGCAACACCATTCAAAGGTGGGGGGAATCACCCGAGTGAGCTTTGACTGATACAACCATATAAATGCGTAGCTTGACAAAATACACTAAGTACAAAATACATACAAAGAAGATAAAACTGGACATCCATAAAGGAGCCATACAAAAGCCTAACAGATCTAAAATCAAACCCCTACGCAGCAGCAAGCCGACGATAACGGACCACAACAGATCTAAGCAAAAGAGACCGGATGCCATCAGATCTGAGCAGAAGCAGCAGTGGCAGCAGCGACAACTTTTATTTAAAGAAAGAAAAGTACAAAAGAGAACGGTCCTGACGGCCGGCCGTAGCCGACCGCCGGAAAAGGATCGGATTTTATGGATTTAGATCAGATATAATTTTTAGTGAGAAGGAGGAGAAACGTATTAGAGAGAGAGAAAGAAGTTGTCAACGCATGCTTTGTTTGATAGCACTTGCATTTTCATTATTTATTGTGTGTAAAGTAATGGGTTAGGATTATTATGTGCTAGCTAGTTACCTACAAAATTCAAATCAAATAGCTACTTATTTAAGAACTTGATTATTATAAAGATAATAATAATTGGAATCAAGATAAAATTAAGGGAATTGATTTGCACACTCATGGTTTTGATTGGGACACTCTATTTTGTGCATAACATAGTTGTACTGTGTTTACAGTATGCTCTGTAAACTTGTACCGTGAGTGTCCCAATCAAAATATGAAGTGTGCAAATCACCTCCCTAAAATTAAAGTGATTAAACGTGAGAAATTCATTTGGTCACGTTGATTCATAGTTTTTATACGTAAGAATATTTCTTTTGTTGAAGAACACAAATGGTCAATTTAAATGTTATGTTTAGTGCAAAGCTTTTTGTGACGATTTGCGGTGAGTAATGAGCTTTTTGATTTTTAACCATAAAATAAAGCTCTTTACCTTTTTCATAAGATTTTAGTGTGATTTAAAATTAGATTTGTTATGTTGAATCACAAATTGTGTCTTGAATCAACTAAACAACATTTTTCGTATAAAAAAAACGAAATTAAAAAAAAAAAAAAAATGTATATCAAGGTTACAAATTGCAAGTTGTATTTCTCACTATTTATCACGTTAATCATGGATATATGTATATGTCAAAAGATATATAGGTAACAAAAAACAAAGAAATCTGACTAGCTGGTAATATGTTAATATCAAAATTTAATTCTAACCATCACACTTAATTGAAAAAACTGCAGACTAAATATCTATGATTAGACAATATACATAGCAATCAGCTAGGATGGTGTTAAGGACTTAAGGTGGTGTTGTTAGATGTTCTCGTTGTTTTAGTATTGTTTGGCGATGGTTTTTCTTAGGATGTTTCTCGATGTAATCTTGGAGGATGCTTCCTGTTGTAGGTTGAGTGTTATCAATTACTCCTTCCGTCTTAAATTAATAATTTTTCTTTTTATTTTGGGTTGTCTTAAAATTATTATCCCCTTCCAAATATAGTTGTGAAGAATGTAGCAAGTTTACCATATTGCACCTAATGTTACTAAAAATTACCAACATCATTCAAAGATTTAATTAATTCTATAAAGGTAAAACTGACATTTTGCAAAAAAGTAAGAGAGAAAATTCAATAATGATTATTTTTTCTTAAACTGCGTGTTTTTTGTCGGGTAACAATAATTTTGGGACGGAGTGAGTATGTATTTTTGTAAATTCTATAGCTTCTTGCTAGTTTATTATAATATAAAAAAAATATATTGATTTAAAAAAAATCAGTTAGGAATTGCAAAAAGTAAACTATGGCTAGTGTAACAACAACCAACATCATCACCGTTAACTCAACGTCACGTAGGCTTCAATATCACCACCAACTTTATATAATAACAGAACCAACATCACCACCTAAATATACCCCATCAAAACTAAAATCACACACACACAACCACAACTCCCACAACTCGGTCGTCTGAACGACCGAGTTCTCCCAAAACAGCACCTAAAAAGTGTATGTAAGGTCTCACGCTAATATAGTTGGACACGTGCTTGAGGTGCCACCTAGACACAAGACGCGTCTTACGGCTCTTACTACCACCGGTCTAAAATAAAGTAAATGATCATCGCAGTAGTTGGAAAGTCTCATACCGATCTACATCTTATATTTGATTGGTGGAGAGTGTAGTTAGTGGAATTTCCTAAAACTTTGTGCAAGATGTAAGTGGACACTTAATGTGGGACGGAGGGAGTAGTTATTATCAAAGAAATCTGAAGTACCAGTTTCTACCACTTCAACTGTTAATTGCACTAAAAGCCAATATTCCCTACCTGAAAATCTATATCTAGGAGATCGAGCAGGAAATAATTTCTTTTGATTATTAATATTGTATTATAATTAGTAATTAATCCTTGTAGTCAAAACCATACTAAAAAGACATAAAATTAAGTGTTCAACGGCTTCGGTTGAACCCTCTCATATTAGTGGCGGATTCAGGATTTGTAAACGTGTGTGGCACGATTTCGGCTTTCTTTGATTCATAGCTAAATTTATATTATGTTGCTTATTTTTTACAGTGAAAATTATCGTTTTCGATCGGCGAAGGATAGAAAAATCTTGAAATACGAATATCGTAACAAATATGGAATAAAAGTCACAATGTTACCCCTAGATTTAGGTATATATGCTAAAATTTATGTCAAATATACTAGGTTTGTCGGTATTTATTTAGGCTAAATTCCTTGTCAACTTTCATCCATTATACAATAGCAGTTGACTAAGCTAACTTATAAATTTTGTTTTACTTTCTTTTAGTTCTTTCTGTAAGAACTTATTATAATATGCGCTTACTGTACTATGAGCTTTAAAAAAAATGTGTGAATTAGTTGGAACACCCTTATTTCGAGTATTTTTTGGCATAAGCCATTGTCCACTTCAGAAAGAATAGCTACTACGCCAAGTCGCCAACTCTCCTGACACAATAGGGCACCAACTGGAGTAAACACGAGTTGAGATACGAACCCTTAACCTTTTATCCATCAAATCTTTCCAGTGAACCTATGGATTTTCCAAAAATATGTACCAACTGAGCCAAAGCATTGTAGTACTCTATTATGGCTTTATTAAGGGACTATTCTAGTATTATCTATTTTGTTGTAGGGTGTTGAAAGGTGCATGCAACTATGTTGATTGTATTTATTGTCCATGTAGCAAAACACTAGCACAAAATCTGGTTCATATGTGGCACGTGCCTAAATTCCTAGATGAATACAAACGTATTTGTATTTTCCTAGATGTGGCACCGCATTTGACTAAATTCCTAGATGAGATTAAACGTATTTGTACTTTCGTTACCGGTTTCTGAAAATTGGTATAACAAAACTAGTTTTGGGAGAAAATAGGATGCGTTAGTTGAAAGAAAACACAAAACAAAAAAAAATTAAGTTCAAATCAGACTTTTCTTAGAGCATCCACAATGAGTAAAGCTTTTAAAAGCTTTTTACTATTTCAAAGTCATTTTATGAGGCTTTTTGCATTGCTTCAAAAGCTTTTTGAAAAGTTTTTCTTCAAAGACTTGGTGAACCTCAAGTCTTTGCTCAAAGCTTTAGTCATTAAATGCATTTTGCATTAAATGCATTAAATGCAAAAAGTCTTTAAGATTTTTTTCATTGTAGATGATCTTAATACATTCTCTACAAAAACACAAAAATGTATTCCCTAATTACTTTTTTTTTTTTTTTTTGAAAGGTGAATTTCAACTTAGAATCGATCACCTTCGCGGACAGCGAAGGCCACATCGCCACCCCGCCAGACTATGTTGTCTGAACCGGGTCCACGCTGATCTCAACGCTGATCTCAAGTGGTAACGGGTTTCCCCAGGAAACCGTACTGGCTCCACACAAGTTTACCTTGCTGGAAAAACAGCCGGATGAAAACCGGGCCATGCTCAAGATTTCGAACCTCCGCAACGAGTGGCTTCAATGGTTCAAATCTATCATTGCAATATATCTCCGGAACAATATGGTCTACAAGTGGACCACAAGTGAGGACTTCCCGGGTGGTCACCCACCCGGTTGTTTCTTTTGTAATTCCACTTATTTTCTTCAAAATAGAAAACAATGCCACGTGAACGCGTTAATAACGTTTTGTGGAAAATTTAATCCATTCTTTCTTTTAGAAAACTGAAAATCGAAAATTAAGAATTTTTTCTCCAACTACACGCACTCTAATATTTCAAACAAACATTGCATATATAGTATCATGGTTGGAAATTTGCCCAAAATTATTGATCATTCCACGTTAGATATTTTGTATTTGGTATTGTATAAGTTAGTTTGTATCGAAAAGTAATGTAAGATGGTTCAAAAATGAATAATTAGAAACATAAGTAATGAATTGAACATCAGCAATAGTACTCTAGAGTCTGGATAATTCCACATTAGAAGAACATAAAGTCAAAGAAAATAAAATAGGAAGATCAATGCATACCAAGATCCAACATCATTATAGGAATAACTTGCATCATTTTTGTTTCTTCAATTCAAGTGTTATCAACTTGTTGTGGTGCCAGCCTTTTTCCGTTTCTTCTTCTCGTAGCTTATCCCTCTTGCTTTTGATTGCAAATCACGGACCTCACGAAGGTAAAGCTTCACAGCACGAACCGCAAAAGGGTTCGTCTCAGGAGCTCCACCATTCTCTTCATATGCAGCCCTAAGACGGCCTATCAGGGCATCCAGACTGCCCCAAGCTTGTCGAAGTGGACAAGAACAAGTGGCAGGGGGATTTGGATGCCCATAAAATGGGCATACCAAGGTATGAACCTTAGTCTTTCCAAATTGGTCTAGGTAACTTAGGAATTCAAGCACATTTGTTCCAGTACACTGAGAAACATTAAGTGGTGGATAATGGTTTCCTAGGAACTGACAAAAGGTGTTCCAATCACGACGTTTCTGGCCTTCGTAGCGGCTAGGAGTGGTTGCCACCGTAGGAGATGTGGAGGAGGAGCCAGATGTCATGATGGTTAGGTTGTTGAAATCTTGGTGGTTGTTGTCATAGCTTTCTTCTGAGTATGGATCCATTGCAATTTAGGGTTTTCTTCTGCTTTCCACTTTTGGTATATGAAAAATGATCTTAATTTGGGTCAATTTTGAGTCTTTATCTAGGACATGATGTTTGTCTTTTTGTCTTTCTTTTATTGGGTATTTTAAAATATTTACTGGCCCTTGTTGACCACACACTAGTCTATTTTTTAGACAAACCCTCCTCTAGTGGGAGGGTGTACTTGTTTTTGTTTTTTTTTGTTATTTTTTTGTTTTTTTTTTGTACTTTTGTCTTGTAGTTTTTTTTTTTTTTTTTTTTTTTTTTTTTTTTTTAATGTTTTTGTTTTGTTTATTTTTTTGTAATGTTAGTAATGTTGTGTATACTTAATTAATAGTTGCCGATATGACGTTATAAAAAAAGATTAATAATTGCCTATATGACGTTATAAAAAAATATGACGTTATAAAAAAATATGACGTTGACTTATTTGCATTTATAAACTAATGTTTGTAATGTTTTTGTGTTGTGTATAGTTAATTAATAATTGCCTATATGACGTTATAAAAAAATATGACGTTATAAAAAAAATATGGCGTTATAAAAAAAGATGACGTTGACTCATTTGCATTTATAAACTACTACAAGATCAGTGTTTACACCTAAACTTAAATTATTTAAAAACAACAACTATTATTATAAAATTAAACGTCAACGTTAACATATTATTTAAAAACAACAATATCTACGACATATGAAGATTATTCATTTCGGTTAAAATAAATAAATATTTAATCAATTACTATATAATACAAACAGTTATTTACAACATAAATCAATAATCATTTACAATGTCGATAGTCGATGTTGATATAAACTTATCCATTGTTCTGCAATTGGCTTTCGGAAAAACCTCCATTGTGGGTGGTTACGCGGAAGTGTAAAAGTTGGGTCTAGCGTCGGTATAATGTAATGAGCACATGCGTCCTCCCCCACACGGGCAATCACAAGGGGGTCGATTCCTTGTGTGTTGTTTGGCCCGGAAAAAAGCGGAAAACATGTGTTATAACCACGCATGGATAGAAATACAATCGGTCGATTTAGCATTGAAGCGATAACTAGACCCGTCATTGGCATCACCATCCAGTTACCTTGATGTGCACCTCCGTTGAACCAGTTTATCGTATTCCAAAGAAAGTTAAAGTCTTGTCCCCCCCACATATCTGTGTAAGTACTCCTATGGTAATCTAACTCTTGCAACAACCTATGTCTGGCTTCGGCCCACATATGTTCGTTTTGAAAAATAAAGTGAGCAACGCACCGAAACCCGCAATTCCCATCACCCGCAACATTACGTATACTTATTACGTATGGACGGTAAAGCAGTGGAATTTCCCGAATAAAACCATTGCTCACAGTATCTCCAACATATAATCTGTGCCGTGGACTAGTACCCGTGTACGAACTGTGTCTTGGAGGCTCTTTCGGCAATTTCGGGACTTTCGTAGATCTTGTGTTCGTACTTCTTCGGTGATCTACGATCGGTACTTCATTTAAGTCCGGAACTTTTGTAGCCTTGGACTTTTTGTTCTTTTCGCTCGGACGTCCACGGGTATTTTCCTGAACAACAGGTTGACGTGTGTCCACAGATTCAGGTTGGTATATCCCTCTTAACTTGTTCAACATATTCTTTTTGACAAACGACGTCGCTTTGCCAAAAGCACTCTTGAATTGTCGAACGTCATTTTCAAACTCTCTTTCATCATCATCATCATCATCATCATCATCATCATCATCATCATCATCATCATCAAGCACAAGGTTACCGACAACGGGCCACGGTACAGACAGGGTTCTCCAAAATATATCAATGCTTTCCAATGGAATTGGCACACCTGCATTTATCAAAAGTGACTTATGTAAAACCATTTCGTGGAAGCATTCCGTGAAAGCATTCATTAATATTGACTTTAATATACTTACCATGAATTCGATACCCCATCATTTGACAAAAGCACGGCAACCCATAAATCTTTCGCAACTGATGGTTACAATCTTCTGCGGCGAAATTCGTTTGAAGGAGTTCTGTGTGCATGAGTGTAAAAGCATGTTTGGAAATGTTATACAACAACTCTGAAAATATTGGTATATCACATTTATTTATTTTCTCGTTTTTGCTCCTGTTAAAAGTCTCTTGTATCGCGCTCTTTTGAGAAATAAGAATCTTATCAATCGAAATCAACAACGTGTTTAAGTTGGATTGTGCTGTGCCCAAATATAATTTCAACAATGCATGTTGAGCCTCAACTCTACACGTTGTTGACTGGCCGTAGCTTTGATATTCATCGGTAACACACGAGACAAACATGTGCCCGTACTCTCGGAGCCAGTTATCCAGATACTGGGCAATCTCTGAAAAACGATGAATTAATACAAGGTCAATCGGGTGCATATTTGTTAAATAATAAAAAACACTAAATTAATAATTAAGTACCCGGTTTGTTGACCAATTTTTGTTGTAGTCGTCGATAATGTTGCTCGAATAAGGCGCGTGATTGAGCTTTAACCATCCAATCCCATGTGCGTTTGATGGAGTCGTACTCATCACTGTCCTCACATCTACCTCTGCAATGCTGAAGTATATTTTGGGAAATATGCCATCGACATAGTACTTTGTGAACACCAGGGAATTCTGCTCTGCATGCCCCAAGCAAGGCTAAATCCCTGTCGGTGACGATAACACGTGGATAGTACCTTTCCTCTATCACCAGCTTTACACGTTGCAATACCCATTTAAAATTAGGCCCTTTTTCACTGTTTAAAAAACTAAACGCCATCGAAAATGTTTTATTTGTTGATGTTACTCCGACAATCTCCAAAAATGGCAATTTAAACAGTGTGGTATTGTACGTGGAGTCTATTAGCATGATTTCAGGGAACGTACACCATAAAGCGTACGACGTAGGGTGAACAAAAAATAGTTCCTCAAGCTCATTATTAGCACCTACCCTATCGTAATATGTGTACCCTGATTGCTGCAGGTGTGAGTAAAGGACTTGAATTGGAGTTAGATTACCCATTTTGGCTTTCCGGATCTTAACTTGTGCGTTATATATAGTTCTTGTGCTAGACACGTTATCCGGATTACGACCCTGTATTGTCGAGAGTATTTTACGTGGCTTTACGGTATACTCTGTCAATTCTTTAACCAACTCGAACTCATCATCATTTAAGCGCATTGCATATGGCACACCATGCAGCGACTCTAACATAGGATGATTATAACTATCATCCTTCACTTTCAAAATCCAACATGATCTTCTTTTAAGATATCTCCCCACCAATTTGAATGGGCAATCGGTTTTACATGTACTGGTATTCCGTTTTCCAGTACCTTCGGGTGAATAAATCCCACCCTTTGTACACCCATAATTGATTTCGTTCATAATACCGTATTCTGATTTACTTCTTCTTTTAACAATCACAAAACCGAGTTCCCGAGCTATGTTTTGCACCCAATCCGTTAATTGCTCGTGAGATCCGAACCCCTGAAAAAACGTTACGAACGCGTATGGTGACGTTTTGTTTTTTTTTGTTTTTTTTTTTTTTTAAACTAACTTTTTTGTATAACAAAATGTTTTTTTTATCACAAAATATTTTTTTTATCACAAAATATTTTTTTTATCACAATTTTTTTACAACTAATTTTTTTAATAACAAAATATTTTTTTGTATAACAAAATGTTTTTTTTAATGACAAAATATTTTTTTTATCACAATTTTTTTTACAACTAACTTTTTAATACATTTTTTACACTTTTTTACAACTAACTTTTTACAACTAACTTTTTAATACACTTTTTTACACTTTTTATTTACACTTTTAATACAACTTTTTAATACACTTTTATTTACAACTAACTTTTTATTTACATTTTTTTTTTTTAAAGAAAAAAATTTAATAAAAACGCGTATGTGTGACACAGCTGTCTCACACCACACTCGGTATTATCACCTTGAAGACTCACACACAACACACACACCACACACTCAAAAAAAACTCTCTCTCTCTCTAACTTATCTGCTCTCTTTTTAGATCTTGAATCAAGATCTTGATGTCTCACACCACACTTGGTGATTTGTGAGAGAGAGTTTGTGAGTGTGTGGTGATGTTGGTGATCTGTGATGGTTTATGTGATGTTTTTCTGATGGTTTTGTTAGGTACGTGATGGTTTATGTGATGTTTTTCTGATGGTTTTGTTAGCTACGTGATGTTTATGTGATGTTTATGTGATGTACGTGATGGTTTAATGAAACCCTAATTTTTTTAATTAGGGTTTCGTAAAATTGGTTTGGGGGTTTTTGAATCTGACTTGATTACTTCATAATAAAGTGTGTTAATTGAAAGATTCGTACGTTAATTTATCAAAATCTTGATTTTTTAATGAAACCCTAATTTTTTTTAATTAGGGTTTCGTAAAATTGGTTTGGGGGTTTTTGAATCTGACTTGATTACTTCATAATAAAGTGTGTTAATTGGTTCCGTGATGTTTATGTCTGATGGTTTTGTTAGATTGGTTCCGTGATGTTTATGTGGTGCTGGGGTGGTGGTTCTGGGGTGGTGGTTCTGTTAGATACGTGATGTTTACTTAATTGTGTGTGAGACATCAAGGTGATAATACCGAGTGTGGTGTGAGAGAGCTGTCTCACACATACGCGTTTTTATTAAATTTTTTTCTGTGATGTTTGATGTTTATGGTGATGGTGTTGTTGACCACACACTAGTCTATTTTTTAGACAAACCCTCCCTAAATGGCTATGATGATTTAAAAAAAATAAAAGCTTAATTTTGGCGTGGCATTTCCAAATGGATAGGCAATATATTTGCAACCTTTGATGTTGCAGCCAATATGATAAAAGGATTTAATGTAATCTGAGCCTTACCTCCCGTGTGTTAAATTGTGAATTCCACATTTTCACTTGTTTGTGATTCAGACTTGTGGTTGCTTCTGGTTAGTAACTTGTTCAGACTTGTTGTGATACTGCTTCTTGTGTTTCACTTGTGATACTGCTTCTTTCAGACTTGTGGTTAGTAACTTGTTCAGACTTGTGGTTGCTTAGTTGTTGTTTGTGATTCACACTTGTGGTTAGTAACTTGTTTAGACTTGTGGTTGCTTAGTAGTTTGTGATTCACACTTGTGTTTATAGTCCAGGATTGAATCCTGGGAATCCTTACTATTTGGCTTGTGATGTACCTTTTGAGAACTTGTGCTGTTTGGGCATGTGACTTTTGAGAACTTGTGCAGTTTGGCATGTGAACTTTTCAGAACTTGAGAATCTTTTTGTAGGGTGTAGGCAAGGATGATTGGTTTACAATCTGAGCCGAGGCGATGACGAATGGTTTTTAAAACCGAATGGTATGGCGGAGTGATATTTTTATCACTTTCGCAACCTTCAAATCCGAGCCTTCTAAAAATTCCACATTTGGCTAAAAAATAGACTAGTGTGTGGTCAACAAGGGCCTTGTTTGCAGCTGTGTTTGTGTTTGCAGTTGTGTTTGTGACAAAAAAAAAAAAGACTTGGCGATGACGATAACGGAAAAATCCGAGCCTTTGTTTTTCTCAATACTGCAGTTGGTTGTTTTGTGTTTGCAGTTGTGTTTGTGTTTGCAGTTGTGTTTGTGTTTGTGTTTGTGACAAAAAAAAAAAAAAAAAAAAAAAAAAAAAAAAAAAAAAAAATTGGTTGTGTTGTGTTTGCAGTTGTGTTTGTGTTTGCAGTTGTGTTTGTGTTTGTGACAAAAAAAAAAAAAAAAAAAAAAAAAAAAAAAAAAAAAAAAAACTTACATAAAAAAGACTTGGACAAAACAAAAAAAAAAAAAAAAAAAAAAAAATACCTAACAGGACAAAACCTGCATGTGGGCCCCACCTAAAAGGACAAAATCTGCAGCTATATGGTAGTAGACTACCGTGGGGTTAACAACACCCTATTTAAATGAGAAGCGATATTTCCTTCTATTACTTACTTGTTCATACTTTTAGTTCTACTCATAGAATTCTGACAAATGTGAGAGAATAAGTGGAGAAAAAATATATAATATTATTGTGTGTGTAAGAGGATATGTAGGAATATATTGTTGGAAGATATAGTAAAACTCTATTTAAATATGTAATTTCCAAAACTTTTAGTGTTTATAACCAAAGAGAAAGTTGGTAACCAAAGAGTTAATATTAAATGCTATAAATAATTAAAAAGTTGGCAAATTAAAAGACTAATATACATTAACCATTTGCAAATATCATAAATTAATTGCATTACTTAAAAGTACGTTCAAGAGTGTATTATAAAATTTTAAAATATTCTCTCATTATACGTTATAAATAAGTTTTAATAATTTATTGAATTATAGCAATAACATAAATTGCTTTCTTTAAATGTTAAAGTAATAACAAATAGAAGAAGGAAAAACAATTCCAGTAGTAAATAAGTTATTAAAACGTACTCGAATAGGCATACAAATATGCAACCACCTTCTCAATTATTTTATTTGTATCCACTTTACTATCTATTTCGGTGTTGGATACTTGACATTTCACACAAAGTAAACAAAAGGAATCGGTCAGTAGTTACATGGTCTTAAACTCATAATCATGGCGTTAAATTCTCTTCGGCCATCCTCTACATCTCTTAGCGGATCTCTGTGTGATAATTCTTGATCATATCTGCGATCTGCCTCTAGACAATAGGGATCCTTATTTTGAACCTATATTTTTACGCATCAATGGTCCAATCATTAATTGTTATCATCTCATTTTACTTGGCTTGATTCAACTTGACGGGTTCACTTAGTGTTGTACGACCTGCTTTAGATTTTTGTCGACATTTCTTTGACAAATTTGTTATTTAATTTTGTTTTTCCAGTAAATTCATTTGTTTGATTAATTTATGAATTGTGGCTATCAATTCATTAAAAGGTATATACAGTTTTATTGTACGGTGAGCATTTTATGGTGTACAATTTAGGCTTTATCATT
>JARVZY010007261.1:0-23857 GCA_030686995.1 Artemisia argyi | reverse complement strand
AAAATTCGGCCTTTAAATTAGACAAAATTATAGCCGAAAATGCTAAAATTTTCAAGAAAATCATGACCCAATAAATATGTAAAAAAAAGTTTTGAAAAAATTAAAAAGATTTATGCCGAATTAAAGAGGATCGAATTTTATAAATTATGGTGAAATCGGTTTTTTGTAAAAGTTTGTCGTTTGATAGTTATTTGCATTTGAAATTTAAGGTGAAATTTAAAAAATTTGTCAAATGACCAATATGCCCTCTAACCGAAAATATTAAAGAAAAAAGGGAGGGAGTGGGTGGGGGACACATGACACTAACTTAGTAGCTAGAAACACTTTTTAAGCTTTTTAATTTTGATCCCTTTCTAGGGGATCGCAACTCCTTTAAAATATATTAGACGAGTAATCGTGCATAGCAACGGATTTATAACGGCAGATATTTA
Organism: Artemisia argyi; assembly: GCA_030686995.1. Lineage (NCBI taxonomy): Eukaryota > Viridiplantae > Streptophyta > Magnoliopsida > Asterales > Asteraceae > Artemisia > Artemisia argyi. The sequence continues at coordinate 23,426 of JARVZY010007261.1, read as the reverse complement.
TAGTGATATTTTGGTTAAGTGTTTTGCGTAATGTTTTGTATAACTATAGTTGTTTGCCGCTAGAAAATCTCGTTGCTATGCATGAGTACTCTTATAGTTATTTTTGAAACCCGTTGATATGTTCGTAAAGCAAAAGTAAAATGATCAACTATCATCTAAGGAAAACAATAATTTTTTTCTTTTTCTATTTATTATTATTTTTCATTTAAATAAACTAATCAAGTATCACTTAACTTTTTGTACATATAAATACTTTTTCGTCATACAGAATATGAAAATTATTTGAAATTTCATTTAGAAGTTGGAATTAACACACTGGGTTGTTTATATAGACAATGGAAAAAAACCTTTGCCATATATACTTTCACAAGTTTCAACTTTAGCCGCGATAAAATGTCGTTGTTTTACACGCGATAAAATGTCGTTGCTATGAAAAATAAGATAATGTTTTGAAAAGTATTAATATTATAACAAATCTTGTGTTGTGTTACAAACCGTGTGTTTTGAAATGAATTTGAAATTTGCCTATCTCTGCCAACTTGTGTTAAGTAATAAGTAAAAGTTGAAGATGGAAATTTATTAATACTTGCCTATATTATATAAGTAATCAAACGTGTAGTTTTTATATGTATACAAAGTTGCCTAAATTAATTAAGATTTAGATAATTAGTTGACAATTTTATCAAAAGAGATCGATACAACTCTTGAGAGAGCTTGTCTATTTTGTCGATGAGAGAAAATAGAAAGTTAATAAAACTTGGTCCTTGGACTTGCGTAAATTTCTACATAGCCAACTTTGACAATTTTATCAGAAGAGATCGATGCAACTCTTGAGAGAGCTTGTCTATTTTGTCGATGAGAGAAAATAGAAAGTTTATATGTAGCATATGAATGTCTAGGTCGTTCAAAAAATATGAATGTCTAGCTTTGCAGTATATTGAACTACATCCTGCAATACTAATGAGCACTTTAACATGTTTTTAAAGTAAAATAGTACGACAAAAATCAACTCTTATTCAACACTACTTGTATTTGTGATCTATCATCTACTATCAGTTATTACTACACTATTGATTTCGGTCAAATATTATGAAGTGGGAAATGAATTAAGGTTTCAGGTAGGCAGCCGGACAACATTGTTCGTTTGAGATTAATAACGAAGGTTCGAATCAGGCATCCGAGCTTGTTACTTTTTTTCTTCCTTTTCTTTTACAATGATACTGAGGTTAAGTATATTAGAGGAATAAAGATTATGTTATTGATAGCTAGCTCAGGTGGTTGACACCGTTGCTTATACGAATGAGGGAATGTGGTCGATTCTCAACTACATTACTAAAAACTTTATATTCAATTTGCGCTCAAAATAATAATGATACCAACCATCAATATGTACATTTATTACATTTTTTTTTTCTTTCATTTTTTCAACAGATTTATATGAAACGACTTCACCAATCACATCTATAAAATTACATAATTTGCGCTTGAAGAATAATAAGATCAAATCCAAGTAAACGAATTCTCTAAATCACAAGTTTTTTTGGTGTAGCCATGTGATAAGAGTATGTACTAATTTGCTTTTTCAACAATATATGGATAGTTATGGTAATCAAAATGGCATGAGTTTTGTTATAAAACCTCCACATTAATTGAAAATTCATTCTCATATTGCCAGGTTTCATAGAGAAAAAGAAATATGAGTGCATCAATACATCAACCATGCAACTTACAAGGACTTATTTTTATTTGATAAAAATACCAAATTAAAATAAAATTATCTTGATCCGCCATGGATCGAATAAATATTAAGCTGGGGGTATGGTACTATAATAGACATCCAAGAAACATATATGCAATCACTTCGATATAATAAGTTCATCCAATTGTCTATCGGTGTAATACATCTTTTTATGGACTTGGACAGATAGTCAAACCCGAGCCTTTGAATTTCTCTTTGGTGATGTGATTGAAGTGCTCTCTCATTTCTTCTATCAAGTGACGTTTTCAGTTTTCAACGAGTCCTTTACGAAAGAAAAGCCAATTTTCTATCTCAAACCCAAAATCACGCCTTTGAATACCTGTCTTGTTTAATGCAAGGCTCTTCAAATGCTCAAAACTACAAAACGTTATTGTCTTTTCTTTGATCAGATAATCTTTTAACATGAACCACGGGATCCCTTTTTATCTCCTCATATTTTAACAACAATATCTTCTTTGGTGATTCAAAGAAAACCAATAAAATGTAAATACAATGATATTTACTGTCGCTTAAATGGGATAGTGAAGGTGCAAATCATGATTCATAAATAAAATACTTCGTATTTACAGTGCAACATAGCAGGATTCATACTGATAGATATAACAACAATAACTACTAATCGGATTCATAAATACAATGATATTTACGGTGGTACAACCGGATTCATACCTATAGAGATACAAAAATAACTTTATATGTTGCTCGAATGAGATTGAAATGCACATTTACTGTGATCCTACAGTACCAACGCACACAATCTCATTATTGTAACATTTTAAAGTTAGATGCTAACACCCTTCACATTCTTTATTATAAACACATCACAAGTTTACTCACCTACCCATGTGGGATAAACTCAACCTATTTTTTCTTTGATCAAGTTTAATTCAAAACACTTGCAATAGGTCCAGTTTTAGACACATAATAAATCCTTATGAAGCTCTTAAGTCTTAATATCATTGAGTAAGTAACTCAATGATATGTCATTAATGAATAACACATAAGTTTATGATTAAACATGTTCAAAATAAGCGAGCAAAACGTTCTCTCACTAACAGTTTTGCAACATGTTGTTATAACATTATACACAAATCATAATTTTTTATACACTTCATGTTCTACTTAGCTCTAATTTTGTCAAACCACATTTGCAGCTTTTTGGCAAGCGAAGCAAGATTGGTAATCTTGAGGATCTTCTATGTGATTAACTCTACTTTTTATTACAAAATTGGAATTTCTATCTTTAGCAACCTATATGAACCATCTATATCTATAACATAAAGTCTAACAATGAGAAATATATCACACGAGCGTATATATAACGCCACGTTAAGTAAACGAAACATTGAGATATGTAATATTCGGGAACAAGAATAATCTGTTATTCGACACCATCTACTATCAAACAATTACGGATGACGTAACAAAATTAAGGTCAAATACTATAATGTGGAAAATTAAGAATAACATCTACTCGTTTAGCCGGATGATGTAGTTCGGTTCCATTAGGGTGGCGTGGGTTCGAATACGGCTGTGCTATGATTGCCTTTTTTTATTTTTTATTTTTTTTACAATGATAGATATTTACTTTAATTGGGTAAATATATGACATATATTGTTGCTTACATGGAGGAGTACATTTGTTCGATTCTTAAAGCATTTTTGAATTATATATTAAATATTTTTATTTTTCTTTTTTACCATGCATATTATAAAAAAAAAATTCATTTAAATTATTATTATTATTTTTTATTTATTTATTTTTTTTAATCTTTCAGAACGTTTTAATAAACACTAAAATTATTGTGAAAGGAACTAGAATCTTGTATATAAATAAAATCAAATCTGAGTCAATAAATTTTCTAAATCACAATTTTTGGTGTAGCCATGTTCGATAAGAGTTGTTTTTATGGATAGTTATGGTAATCGAAATGGAAAGACTTTTGTTATAAAACCTCAACATTAATTGAAAATTCATTAGAAAAACAAATATGAGCGCATCAATACATAAACCACTAAACCATGCAAGTTAAAAGGTCTTATTTACTTGATAAAAACACCAAATTAAAATAAAATCTTCTTGATCTGCCATGGATCGAATAAGTAATGAGCTGGGTGTAATAAGCACTTTAATAAACATCCAAGAAGAGCCCTACCCTGTAAACTTTCGGCGGCGACGTACCACTCTTTTGGCGGTGACACGTGGGACCCACGCTGCCAGCTTGGACAATATTGGTCAGGTCAAACTGCCAGCGTGGCAATAATTTTGGCGGGGACGAGTCCCCGCTGAAAGTGTTTCTCAAGCAAATGGTGCAAACTTTTGGCGGGGACGCGTCTCCGCTGAAAGTATTTTCCAAGCAAATGGTGTACATTTTTGGCGGGGACATGTTCCCGCTGAAAGTTGTGCTCACTATTATTGTAGCAACCTTTTGGCGGGGACATGTCCCCGCGAAAAGTATCTGACCCATTTTGCAGCAAATTGCTGCAAAATAGGTAATTTCCAGATTTTTTCCGGAATTTTTCTGGAAAAAATCTACATTAACACTACAAATCCAGAACCTGTATATAACCTAATTACAATACCACAAGACACTCAAATCACAAATTCGCCAAACATAATATGATACATATCCAAATTTCTTAAAAATTAACATAATCATGTGTTTGTATCCAAATTCGCAAAATACGGTTCAAAAACCGTTATCACATGATCACTACATAAGCTAGCTATCCGCTATACGCTACAAACCTATACGTGGGAACAATGTAGCGGGAATCCTAACACATAAACACATAATAATCCATGAAACTATCCAAACATTTGTCCATAACCCAAAACAAATATAAATCAACCCATACGCTACTCGTGAGTCCCCCCACTCCCCCCACTCCCCTCCTCCGGGGTACCTGTAGACTCAGCTGGTGATGGTGAAGCCTCCTGGAATCCCGATGTCGTCGCCTGAGTCGCTAGCTCTGCCATCTGTAAACGTACTAGTACAAGAAAATATAATTAGTGAATAAACACATATACACATATACGCATATACACACACATTGAAATAAATAACAATTTATACAAAATAATAATAATAATAATAATAATAATAATAATAATAATAATAATAATAATAATAATAATAATAATAATAATAATAATAATAATAATAATAATAATAATAATAATAATAATAATAATAAATAATTAAATAAATAAATAAACACATTTAACCACTCGATAACAATTTCATTCAAATAAGTGTCATTTAACAAATTACAATTTGAGATCAATCTCCCTCATCACTAAGATAAAAACCCTCATTATTAGTGTCAGCTTCATCTTCACGATCGACGTAATCTTCACCATCAGATGCTAAATCATGATGAACGTGGTCATCATAATCAATATTATCTTCGTCGTCGTCGACATAAGTGATAATTGGTTGTGGTGGTGCCTCAACTTCCGCTGGCTCAACATCTCTATTTATGGTGTCATAATTCAACGTATCCAACTCAGCAGAGAGTGTGACATGTGATGATGTGTTGTCATGTACAACATCCTGATTTTCTTCTACCACGATGATATCCGGGTTCCAAATCTTTCGATGATAAGAATCTTGGACGGCCTTGACATTACCACGTTTACCCGGGAAATCAAGGTAAAAGACTTGTGTTGCTTGTGTTGCAAGAATGTATGGTTCACTTTCAAACGATACATGATCTGTCATAATTTGTGTAATGTTGTTTCTATAGGTACAACGTTTTATGCGACCATTGGTATTAGTGTCGAACCATTTAACTTTGAACAATACAACCTTGAACGGAATATATTCAAGCTCGATAATTTCTTCAAGCTAGCCATAATACATTCCTCCGCTAGGATTAGGAGTTGAAATTCCGCTGTTTTGGGTTGAATGACGTAAATCACGGTCGTGTACGATAAACTTCACACCGTTCACCGTGCAAGAGTTGGCTGAGAATGCAGTACATGATGGTCCACAAGCCAAAGCGAACAACTCGGAAGTACAACTTGGGTCGTCCTTTACTTTCAATTCACGAATCTAAGAAAAAAAAGTTAAGAATAGATATAGATGAGTAATAGTCGTTATTTTTACAGGGTTTTACATACAACAAGTCTACCTTGTTCCCAAACCAGGGAGGAAATCCTTCTTGTATGTCATTGCCAGGATATTCCCTGTAAATGTTCATGATATTAGAATAAGTCGTCGAATAATAACTTACGTAAAACAAAATTTTGAAATAAAACGTGTACCTCTTGTACTCGTTCATGTACGGGTCGATTTCATGACTGTTGTGTAGTACATACCATACTACTTTCTGCATTGCGTCCGGTTCAAGCCGAATTAATGATTGTTTACCATTCAGTGGCTGATCGAAACACTTGAAATCGACTTGTTGGGCTTGGACCGTCCTCATTCCGGTCAGGACGATTAAATCTCGTCTCAACACCCCGAAAATAATGCGAACAGAAAGTTAATGCTTCATCAGCAATATAACCCTCCGCTATTGATCCTTCAGGCTTAGCTTTATTTTTGACATAATTTTTGAGCTTTTTCATGTACCTTTCAAATGGATACATCCACCTCATGTAAACAGGCCCGCCTTGAATAGCCTCTTCGGGTAGATGAATAACCAAGTGAATCATAATGTCAAAAAAAGCTGGAGGATAGATTTGCTCGAAACTGCACAAAATATTGATAAGCTGTTCTTTAGCTTTCAACATGTCATCCACCATCAAAGTTCGAGCGCATATTTGTTTGAAGAATGAACAAAGCTCGATTATTGGTGTTGCAGTGGTTTGGTCCTTCAAGTAATTTTGGAGACCAGCAGGAAGTAACCGCTGCATCATTATATGGCAGTCATGAGCCTTCAAGCCTGTTATGTTGTTATCACTGTCTGTCACTTTATGCTTGAAGTTAGATCCGAACCCATCGGGTAGTTTAACACCTTTGATCAATTGGGAAAAAAATCATGATATTAGAATAAGTTGTCGAAATGAATACGCGAATTGAATTGGAACAAATAAATTCTGAAATAAAACGCGTACCTTTGATGAATTGACAAAAAAGTTTTCTTTCTTCAGTTGTGAAAGAGTACGTGGGATGAGGCTTAGAGCACTTCCCAGCGCCTTTGTTGACGAGCCACAAAGCATTACGAATATTCAAATTTTGTAAGTCTTGTCTTGCCTTGTTGGTGTCTTTTGATTTGTCATTCATTAACAAAGTACCCAACACACTTTCACACACATTTTTTTCGATATGCATGACATCTAAATTGTGTTTTAGTGTAAGAAAAGACCAATACTTTAGCTCGTAGAAAATAGATACTTTGGTCCAATTCAATTCACGGTCAGGATCACGTTTTTTCTTCGCACCCCCAAAACTTGGATGTTTCCCCGGGATACGTATAGGCAATTTCCCAAGCTGAGTCAAGATGTCATGACTGGTATATTTTTTAGGAGGTGGTCTATCATCGAGCTGAGTATAGAATGCCTTTCTGTTCTTCCGACATCTGTTGTTGGCTTTTAAGAATCTTCTGTGACCAACATAAGCGGTTTTGCTTAACACGCGCATAGATGGAGTCTCTATATTACAGGTCGGACATGCCTTGTAACCTTGCCCACTCCACCCAGACAAACTACTTCGAGCGGGAAAGTCATTGATAGTCCATAAAAGCGCTGCTTTCATACAGAATTCTTCGCCTGTAACAGCGTCCGTAGTCATAACCCCATCTTTCCATAAAGTCTTAAGGTCTTCAATCAAAGGCCTCAAGTAAATATCTATGACCTTCCCGGGTGATTTAGGGCCCGGAATTAACAACGTCAACATAAGAGAAGTCTCTCTCATACATATCCAAGGAGGCATAATGTATGTTGTTAATATTATCGGCCACATACTGTAAGACTGACTAAGGTTGCCGTACGGATTGAAACCATCAGCAGCCAACCCTAATCGGACGTTTCTTTTTTCATAAGCAAATTCTTTCTTATACTCGATATCAAATTTCTTCCATGCTTCACCATCAACCGGGTGTTGCATCTTACCGTTCTCCGTAGACTGCCCAGACGCATGTCAAGTCATATGTTTTGCAGTGTGTTTAGACTTGTACAAACGTTGTAGTCTAGGAATGATAGGAAAGTAACGCAACACCTTGTTAGGAATTTTCTTACCCAGTGTGTTCTTGTCTTTCCATCTACTAGCATCGCAGATGGGACAATTTTGCAAATCTTCGTTACCCACCCCCCGATATAAAAAACAATCATTTACACAAGCATGTATGGATTCGTATCCTAACCCGATCGTTTTATATGTTTTCTTTATTTCATAGTATGACGGTGGGATTTTGTATCCTAGAACGGGCGGGAAGCATTCACGTAGAAATTTTAGTGTTTCGTTAAACGTGGTGTCACTCATTTTACCTTTAACCTTAATGTTCGTAAACTTTGCCATAAAGTCCAATGAAGACATCCATGTACAGCCCAGGTATAGTGGGTCGTTAGCAGTGGCAAGTAACGCTTCAAACTCGTTACGTTGAGGAAGTGTTGTTGCTTGAGTTGGCTCGTTACTTGTCTCGCCAATATTTTCTTGAGTTGGCTCATTCGGACACATATCATTAAGGAAATCAGCCATGTCACTCGTCCCGGGATGATTTGTGTTGGGTACCAATGTTCGTGTATCCGGTTCACCGTGATTATACCATTTCGTATAACTTTGGTCCCAACCATTTGAGTGTATGTGATCAAACAAATCTTCGTACTTTATCCAACCATTGTTATAACAACTAGCACATGGACAATGTATATTCCCATCAATATTCACAAAGTCCTTGGCATACGCGCAAAAAGCTTTAAGACCTTTTAAAAAAGCGAGGCTAGCACGAGATAATGAGACCCAACTCTTATCAACTGGCATAACTGCGTTTTAATGATGCAACAAATAATTATATAGAATTAAACATGTTCACAAGTTATGCGTTTTAATGATGCAATTACGAGTTGTGCGTTTTGTTCACCTAATCCAACTATGGAAGGCAATCCTAACCCACTCTTTTAATGTTTCGTCTCATATATGAATGCGTATAACTGAATTTACTATTTGAGAAAATTTCGGCAGCATTTCCCCTCAACACCCCAAATATGTGCATTAAAGACATATTCGTAGGAGTAAAGGGGAAACACTGTCGAAATTTTCACAAATAGTAAATCAATTATACGCATTCATATCCTAAATGAGACAAAACATTCAAAAAGTAGTCCCAAACAGGGGACTTTCCGAAATTAATTTCTAATAAATTAATTTCGGACGGGTTTTCTATGGGATGATTAACTTTGGACGGGGACTTTCCAAAATTAATCACTAAAGTCCTAAACCCTAAAATCATTTACAATAGTCTAACACAATCAAATACCATACAATAATATGAGCTTATTTGTTTAATCTTATTTGTAGCTTATGAGCTTATTTGATTTTCGGTTTATATATCACAAGACTTAATTTTCCGGCTTATATAAGTTTATTATATCATAATATACTTATATAAGCCTACAAATCTCCAAATAAGTCGGAAAATTTAAGCTTATGAAATATAAGCCGAAATCAAATAAGCTCATAAGCCCACGTATAAGCTTTTATAAGCTCATAATTATCAAATTGTAAAACAAAATAAAAACAATTGGCAAAACACATTGCAAACACCCGCCTGTTGTGGACATCAGGACTTAGCAAGTCCCCACGACACTACTTGTGTCGTGGTATACATCACGAGCACACCCCATGGTGTGTCGTGTTCCAAACCTTAAGCCCGCTATATAAGCCTAAACAAACACCCCGACCTGTCGTGTTCCAAACCACTCTCCAAAAAATTAACTTACTGTGGTCTCGGCTTTAGGACTTGGCTTCGGGTCTCAGCTACGGGTCTTGGCTTCTCAGCAGCAACTATGCAAAGCATATGAAAAAAATTAACATATTGCAAAGCATATGAAAAAATTTACAAAAAAATTAACCTATGAAATTAACACATATGAAAGAATTAACAAAAAATTAACATATGAAATTTGAGGGTATGGGTTCGGTTCTCACCTCGGCGACATGTTCACAAGTTGTGCATTTTCGAGAAATTAAAATGAGAGGGTGGTACGGTGAATAGTGGTGGTGGAGATGGTGGTGCGGTGAATAGTGGTGGTGGAGATGGTGGTGTGGCTGTGGTGGAGATAGAGGAAGCAGAAGCAGCAGCAGAAGTTAAACGAACGAGTCGAGATGCTATGGTTATACACGAGATGTTAAACAAACGAGTCGAGATGCTATGGTTATACACGAGATGTTAAACGAACGAGTCGAGATGCTATGGTTACACACGAGATGTTAAACGAACGAGTCGAGATGATGTCGTATCACACGAGATGTTAAACGAACGAGTCGAGATGATGTCGTATCACACGAGTTGTTAAACGAACGAGTCGAGATGATGTCGTATCACACGAGATGTTAAACGAACGAGTCGAGATGATGTCGTATCATACGAGATGTTAAACGAACGAGTCGAGATGATGTCGTATCACACAAGATGTTAAACGAACGAGTCAAGATGATGTGGTATCACACGAGATGTTAAATGAACGAGTTGAGATGATGTCGTATCACACGAGATGTTAAACGAACGAGTCGAGATGACGTGGGATCACACGATATTTTAAACGAACGAGTCGAGATGATGTCGTATCACACGAGATGTTAAACGAACGAGTCGAGATGATGTCGTATCATACGAGATGTTAAACGAACGAGTCGAGATGACAAGATATTACTTATGGCGGGGACATGTCCCCGCTAAAAGTGTTCGAACTCCGCCAGAACATTTGGCGGGATAAAGTAAATGCTTAGAGGGAAAAACAAAATTTTTGGTAACATCTTTTAGCGGGGACATGTCCCCGCCAAAAGTAATGTATTCCCCGCCAAAAGTAATGGCGGGAATAATGGCCGGGACAATAAAAAGCGCAATATTTTGGTCAAAGTTGTGGTCTGCAAAAAACACTTTCGGCGAGGACATGTCCCCGCCGAAAGTTTGCGTTGAAAATGCAATAGGCGGTCAGCGAGATTGTGTGCCAGCTCAGCTCTGTTTTTGTCGTTTAGCGACTTTCGGCGGGGACAAGGGCGTCGCCGCCGAAAGTCTCGTCGCCCGTCCTCCTGTTTGTTGTAGTGATATACTACTATATCTTAGGGGATGTTTCTTTTTCTTCCTTAGTTAAGGCAATGTGGGTCCCACGTTCTATATGAGTCTCTTAATAGGGGGATATCATATTTATATGCCTTGGTGATATAGAGGTATTAGTGAAAAATGTGGGTTCCACATAAAAAAATCATTATTAAATACTTGTGTGGACCTATTTTTTAGCTAAGGGAAAAAGAAACACCCCTGAGCCTTTAAATTTCTCTTTTTATACAAATTATCAAACCCGAGCCTTTGAATTGCTCTTTGATGATGTGATCGATTCGCTCTCTCATTTCTTCTATCAAGTGACGTTTTCATTTTCCAACGAGTCCTTTACGAAAGAAAATCCAGGTTTCTATCTCAAGCCCAAAATCACACTTTGAATACCTGTCTTATATACCTTAAGGATTTTCAAATGCTCAAAACTACAAAACTTTACAATCTTTTCAAGGACACCATTCTTTTGTTCTTTACCTAAAATAGGGAAACCCATGAAGTGAGTTAATCTTTTAACATGAACCTCAGGATCCCTTTTTATCTCCTCATATTTTAAAGACAATATCTTCGTTGGTGATTCAAGACTCGCACCCAATAACCTAACACATGATCCCATTACGATCCATATTCTGAAACACCTTCACAAAACGACTTAAACGCTTGATCAAACATAAGAGGAGGTAGTTCTTTATATCGTAACTCTTTTGTGAGGTGAAACTTGGAAACCAAGACATCTTCTGGATCCCTACACAAGTAAACAAAATTGCAACCGGTAGAAAGATGTTTGGCGGCTGAAGGAAACAAAGTATAAACAAAATGGTCATCTTGCAATGGAGTACGTAACTAAATAATGAAGAGAGGTGGAAATCACACAAACATGCAACTAACAACTTTTGGATTATCCAATGATTTTAACTGCATATTCACTCATTCTTTTGTCGAGCTTTGTTTCTTCTAAATTTTAATAAAAATTTTATGTAGTTAGAGAATCATTTATTTTCAAGATGACAAATACGATCTTTTCGCATATGCATGGTCGTGTAGTCCCCTATTTCACATTTGATAGACTAATGGAGTTAATTATGTATGTGTGTGTATTAAGAAAGCCTCCAGATTGAAAGGACTTGTATCGATAAAATATGAACGCTAAATACTTAACAAAACTTAAGAAAGGTCTTGCGTCGATAACACATGAATGGGGGACGATACACCAATGAAAAGCGAAATACCAATAAACTTTATAGTAATGATATTCGATAAGAAATTTTACAGTTTTAGAAAAATCTTATTTGATTCTACAACATAAGTATTCATTTCTTTTTACAATCATTTCTCTGTTCAAGCATCTGGTTTGAGTATTTCACCAAAAGGATATCACAAGCAAAGACAACAGTGCAATGAAGTACGAAACGAAATAAATGAAGAGAGGTCAAAATCAACACAATCGTGCAACTAACAACTTTTGGATTAACAGAGTTAATTATGCATATGCTTGTATTAAGAAAGCCTCCAGATCGAAAAGAATTATATCGATAAAATATGAACGTTAAATACTTAGGCTATGTTTGGCGACACGTAGCAGTAGCAGTAGCAACAAGCAGTAATTAGTAGCAGTAAGATCGTGTTTGGTAACATAGCTGTAACTGTAATTATAAAGTGGTAAACAAGTAAATGTTTCCCGCTTGTCGCTTGCTGCTTCTACAGGAAGCATTTAAGATTGGAGCGGTTAATCATTTTTCATACGCTTATTGAGGTGTTGCCAAACAAGCAAATACTTACCGCTTGTCACTTATCGCTCTAAAACGCTTCAAAAAAGTTGTTGCCAAACATAACCTTATTAGAACTAAAAAAATGGCTTGTATTGATAACACATGAATGGAGAATGATGCACCAAAGAAACGTGAAATACCAATAAGACTTTTATAGTAATGATATTTGATAAGATCTCATATAGTTTTAGAAAAATCTTATCATATCATACTATATTATAAAGCATTAAGGCATACTATTAATAAAATACTTAAAATTAAGTCTTACAATTTCTAAAGCTATAAGTACAACAACAAATACTACTTATAGAAATTCTCATGATATTTAATTCTAACAGACAATTAATACTAACATTAAATACAATAAATAAATCATTATGTACATTAAATACAATTAATTAACTTGTCAATAAATACAATTAATGCACTTATTAAAACACCCCTTACATAAGAAATACAAATTATCAAGCATATTGTACAACCAACTTAAATACAATTCCTGCATTAAATGTCAATAATACAAATAATAAAGAATATTATACAAATATTCAAGCCCGAACGGGTAATGGGCCAAATGGGCTCGAGCCCGAACGGGCACGGGTCAAACGGGCTCGAGCCCGAATGGACACGAGCTAAACGAAATTTTTAATATCTATAAATTTATTGTAAAAAAGAACATAATAAACTAAAATATGTTCACATATTGTACAAACCAAGTAAACTATTAAACAAAATAAATAAATAAAATAATTCAAACTAAGCAAAATTTCATCAAACTGTTGCTATAAAAAACTAATCAGCAAAGCTATTGTTAAAAAATGTACAAATAAAATAAATTATTAGCCGAAAAAATTAAATTACAGGGTGCCCGCAGCTGCATCGCGCGGGGACCCTGCTAGTTTGATTATAAAACGTAAGTATTCATATGTATTTTGAGTATTTTACCAAAAAGATATCACGAGCAAAGACAACGGTGTAAACCAAATGGTCGAAAGTTAAGAACTTGATTCATGGTTGCGACACAAGAAATTATTCAAATCCATAAGCAAAAGTAAGCAATGAAACATAAATACAATTATATTTTATATCGCTTGAATGGGATAGCGAAGGTTTGAATCCGATTCATAAATACAAATGATATATTTACAGTGCAACACAGCATGATTCTTGCAATTAGACATACAAAAATAACTTTAAATGTTGCTTGAACAAGCCTTGTGCTTGTAAGATTGTGGTGTCTCAACAAACACAATCTCATTATTGTAACTTTTTAAAGTTACATGTCAAGACCCTTGACATTCTTTATTATAAACGCATCACAAGTTTACTCACCTACATATTACCAACGTACTTTTAAATTTGTGAAACACGTACTATTTTATTCAATGACTTTAACAACGTACTTTCAAATTCTGTTCCAAGATAACCAATAAGACCATGTAGTGTTGAAGTCTTTTAATAAAATATTCCAATTTCAATCATATTGGTTATCTTGGAACAGAATTTTAATCATATTGGTTATCTTGGAACAGAATTTCAATCATATTGGTTATCTTGGAACATAATTTGAAAGTTCGTTGTTGAAGTCCTTGAATAAAATAGTACGTGTTTCAAGTCGGCACAAATGAAAGTACGTTGGTAATATGTAGCATTTACCCTAAACTTTATAGTAATGATATTCGATAAGAAATTTTATAGTTTTAGAAAAATTTTATTTGATTCTACAACATAAGTATTCATTTCTTTTTACAATCATTTCTCTGTTCAAGTGTCTGGTTTGAGTATTTCACCAAAAGGATATCACAAGCAAAGACAACAGTGCAATGAAGTACGAAACGAAATAAATGAAGAGAGGTCAAAATCAACACAATCGTGCAACTAACAACTTTTGGATTAACAGAGTTAATTATGCATGTGCTTGTATTAAGAAAGCCTCCCGATCGAAAGGAATTATATCGATAAAATATGAACGTTAAATACTTATTAGAACTAAGAAATGGCTTGTATTGATAACACATGAATGGAGAATGATGCACCAAAGAAACGTGAAATACCAATAAGACTTTTATAGTAATGATATTTGATAAGATCTCATATAGTTTTAGAAAAATCTTATTTGATTATAAAACGTAAGTATTCATATGTATTTTGAGTATTTTACCAAAAAGATATCACGAGCAAAGACAACGGTGCAACGCAAATGGTCGAAAGTTAAGAACTTGATTCATGGTTGCGACACAATAAATTATTCAAATCCATAAGCTAAAGTAAGCAATGAAACATAAATACAATGATATTTTATATCGCTTGAATGGGATAGCGAAGGTTTGAATCCGATTCATAAATACAAATGATATATTTAGTTATTTACAGTGCAACACAGCATGATTCTTGCAAATAGACATACATTGCAAATAGACATACAAAAATAACTTTAAATGTTGCTTGAACAAGCCTTGTGCTTGTAAGATTGTGGTGTCCCAACAATCTCAACAAACACAATCTCATTATTGTAACTTTTTAAAGTTACATGTCAAGACCCTTGACATTCTTTATTATAAACACATCACAAGTTTACTCACCTACAAATGTGGGATAAACTCCACCTATTTTTTCTTTAATAAAGTTTAATTCAAAACACTTACACTAAGTTCATTTTTAGACACATAATAAATCCTTATAAACTCTTAAGTCTTAATATTGTTGAGTAAGTAACTTGATATGTTGTTAATGCATAGGAATTAAATTTGTGATTAAAAAGTTCAAAATAAGCGAGAAAAAAGTTCTTTCACTAACAGTTTTGCAACTTGTTGTTCCAATTGAGTTAAATTTAGTACAACAATTGAGGGTGTGCCTGGTTAGTAGTGGGGAAAGGGAAAGAGAAAGGAAAAGAAAAAAGGAAAGGAAATGCAAAAGAATGGGTGATGGTGGGTAATCAATCATTTACCCTCCAATTTATTCAATAATGGTCCATTACCCATTAGTGGGTAATCATTATATTAACCCCCTCCAGCCCCTTAACCCCCTCACCAAGCACCCCTGAGTTAAATTTGCAATTTGCCTTTAAGTTTTGGCATGGTGACATGTCGGATGTGGCATTTGAAAACACTCGAACTTCCAGGAATACTTCTTTCATCAGGTCCATTTTCTTAATAGGAAAGTACAAGGTTTTAGTTATGCTAATATTCCATAATGTATTTGGTTGAAGACGATGAATCTAATAGTCACGTGTAATAAATTTTCTCCCACAGAAAACATAAGCATCCTATGAAGATTTGAAATCAATTCCATCAAAATACAAGGAATTGCAAGGATTTGATTCATGGTTACGATACAAGAAATTCTTCATACCCATAAGCAAAATTAGTTACAAAGAAAACCAAACAAACATAATATATAATTCCTCCGTCTCAAAATATAAGTTTAGTTTTGACTTGTTGACGTCTTATTTTTTCAACTTTGACCTTAAATATTTTTATTTGTGTTATATAATATTTGATGAATATTATACTAATGAAAATATATTTAAAACCCAATCTATTCATATATTTTTTTTAAAAAAAAATTTCTTTGTGTTATATAATATTTGATGAAAATTATACTAACGAAAATACATTTAAAACCTAATTTATTCATATAATAAGACTTCAAAAAGTGAAAACTGTACTTATATTTTGGGACGAAAAAAGTATATAAGGGTACTGGCAGTGGTGTCGGTATCATCCCAAACCGCACGGCAACACCGCCGCCACCTATGCGGTTTGGGAGCGGTATGGGTGAAATCGGCAAAAATTACCGCAACGGCATGAGGAGGAAATAGACGTTGGGCATTAAATTTTGGAACGTTGGGTTCTTTTTGGACTAACATGAATGTCGTTTTTAATGAAGAACATGAACAACAGCAGCTACTAACTCAATGCGTTTGGGAGTGTTGATTTAAGGAGATGAATACTCTACTTATTTATTTGGTTTTAAGTTTTACAGAACTCGGCCCTTAACTATTCATATATTATATTCGAACTTGTTTAAAGTGTTTTTGTTAAATAGCATCCTACTTTCTTCATTATTCTAGTAAACAATTTTTTTAAGTATTTTGTAATTTTCCTTTAATTATTAATGAAATATTATGTTTAATATAATTTATGAATATAAAAAATAAAAAAAATAAAATTAGGTGAGACACGAGATCATGCCTGCCACTAAAAAAGTTTGATGAGATATGGTATGAGGTGGAATGATATTATTTGTGGGTTGAGAGGTATGAAGGCATGATTGCCACCACCCTCACCACCCTAACCTATAGATATAACAAAACTAACTCTAAATGTCGCTTGAATGAGATTATAGTCACAAATTGTATTACAAATGTGTTATTAACATCATTGAGACACAATCTCATTATAGTAACATTTTAAAGTTTCATGCTAAACTCTTCACATTCTTTCTTTTAAACACATCAAAAGTTTACTCACCTACATTTTTTCTTTGATCAAGTTTTATTCAAAACACTTGCACTAGGTCCAGTTTTAGACACATAATAAATCCTTATAAAGCTCTTAATTCTTAATATCATTGAGTAAGTAAGTCAATGATATGTCGTTAATGCATAACACAAAGTCAAAATAAGCGAGAAAAACGTTCTCTCGCTAACAGTTTTGCAACATGTTGTTCTAACATGATACACAAATCATATTTTTTTTACACTTCATGTTCTACGTATCTCTAATTTTGGTAAACTACATTCGCAATTTTTGGCAAGTGAGGCGAGATTGGTAATCTTGACTCTTGAGGATCTTCTATGTGATTAACTCTACTTTTTATTACAAAATTGCAATTTCTATCTTTAGCAACCTATATGAACCATCTATTTAATTTACTTTACTTTTGAGCTCGACCTAGGCTCAAGGAGATTTGAAATTGACTCGAACTCAGCTCGGAAAATACTAATCTATATCTAAAACATAAAACTTTAAGTAAGGGAAACATCACATGGGCAAATATATAACGCCACGTTAATAAAAGGATGGATACAAAAACTTTGATATGTAATATCTGGGAAGATAGTTAATCGTAGTATTTTCAATTTAAGTAACCTATCTCAATATTTTGTTAATGTTTTGCGTATTTCAAAATAGAGAATGTCTAACCAATGCCCTTAGGGCATTGGTTAAGCTTTGTCTTTTTGTGATTTTTAATTACATAAATGGTCCTTATAATTAACACAAAATGGCATATTTGGATAGGGACCCACAAAAAAAAGAATAAAAAATCACAAAAAAAACAAAGCTTAACCAATGCCCTTAGGGCATTGGTTAGACATTCCCTTCAAAATATTAACATGATTACGACTTTTAGTGTATGTAATTTTAGAAGCGGTCTGATAAGTATTGTAGTGTGAGTGTCGATCTAACCCTAGCATTTTGCTTGTCTATTTCGTTTTGAACAAAGTGTTATTTTTTTTTTCTCTAACATTTTTTTGACTTTTACCGACAATAATAAGGCTAGTAATGGTGCTAACTGAAAAAAATTATATGTTTCTTATGTAGTAACTTTAGGTCATTAGGTGAGTGAACTTTTGTCCTTCGACTTGCGTAAATGTCTACATAGTCAACTTTGACAATTTTATTAGAATAGATCGATACAACTCTTGAGAGAGCTTGTCTATTTTTGTCCATGAGAGTATTGAACTACATCCTACAATACTAATGAGCACTTCCACATGTTTTTTAAAGAAAAAACACTACGACAAAAATCAACTCTTATTCAACACCAATTATATTTGTGATATATCATCTACTATCAAATATTATTACACTATTGCATTAGTAGTAAGTGTCGTGGTTTAGTGGCTAGTGACAATTAACAAGATTTAGCTCAAATAACATTAAGTGGCAAATTTATTACAGGTCACAAACTTGTTCAGCCGGATATCATTGTTACCTTCGAGGCAAATGACGAAGGTTCGAATCCGGCTAACTGGTTTGAACATTTTTCATTTACATTTACAATAATAATTATTTAGTTATTTTGTTTAAATATATTCGTGCAAGACTTTTTATGTTTTTGATAGCTTAGCTCGGCTGGTTGACACTGTTGCTTACACGGATGAGAGACTGTGTTCGATTCTTTAACATGCATATTGGTAAAAAAACGAATATTCAAAATAACTTATGTTAAAAATTTGTATATAAATGGAATATTAAAAATTTATATTTAACTTGCGTTCGATGAATAATAAAATTAAATCCGAGTCAACGAATTCTCTAAATCACAATTTTTTTGGTGTAGCCATGTGATAGGACTCATAGGAGTATATAGTAATTTGCTTTTCAACTATATATGGTAGTTATGGCAATCAAAATGGAAAGAGTTTTGTTATAAAACCTCAACATTAATTGAAAATTCATTCTCATGTTGCATATTTCATAGAGAAAAAGAAATATGAGTGCATCAATACATAAACCACTAAACCATGCAACTTACAAGGACGTATTTATTTGATAAAAACACCAAATTAAAATAAAATTATTTTGATCCGCCATGGATCAAATAAATATAAGCTTTGGGGGGATAATAGACATCCAAGAAGCATACATGTACTCACTTAGACATAATAAGTTCATCCAATTGTCTATCGATGTAATAATTCTTTTTATGGACTTGGACAGATTGTCAAACCCGAGCCTTTGAATTTCTCTTGGTGTTGTGATCGATTCACTCACTCATTTCTTCTATCAAGTGATGTTTCCAGTTTCCAACCAGTCTTTTACGCAAGAAAAGCCGCTTTTCTATCTCAAGCCCAAAATCACACCTTTGAATACCTGTCTTGTTTACCTCAAGGCTTTTCAAATGCTGAAAACTACAAAGCTTTACAATCTTTTGTTTGATCAGCTAATCTTTTAACATGAACCTCGGGATCCCTTTTTATCTCCTCATATTTTAAGAACAATATCTTCTTTGGTGATCCAATACTCGCGCCTAATAACCTAACACATTATCAAAGTACGGTCGATACTCTGAAACACTTTCACAAAACGACTCAAATGCTTGATCAAACTAAAGAGGAGGTAGTACTTTCTATCTTAACTATTTTGTGTTGTGAAACTAATTGAAGACGAAGACATCTTCTCGATCCCTACAAAAGTAAACAAAATTGCAACCAGTAGAAGGATATTTCACGGCCGAAGGAAACAGAGTATATGCACAAATGCACAATGGTCATCTTACAATGGAGTACGTAACTAAATAATGAAGAGAGGTCAAAATCACACAAACGAGCAACTAACAACTTTTGGATTATCCATCAATTTTTACTACATATTCACTCATTCTTCTCTTGAGAGAGCTTGTCCATGTTTGTCGATGAGAGGAAATAGAAAGCTTTTATGTAGTACTAAACTATGAACGTTTAGTTCGGTATATTTTCTAAACATTGTTCTAGTGTTTGTATGCGGTAGGTACTACGCAGTATTGAACTACATTGTATGCTACAAATGAGCACTTCGACATATTTTTTAAGAAAAACACTAAACAAAACTCAACCCCAATTCTATTTGTCATTTGTCTACGGATCATATACAATCAAATATTATTACTCTATTATGCATAAGTAACAAGGTCAAATATTGTAAAGTGGAAAAATGATAACAACAACAACATGGTGGCGGTATAGTTGGATATTATAGTTCCGTACTTCCGTTTCATAAGGATGACAAGGTACGAATCCGGCTGTGCTGTTTCCGTTGTTTTTTTATTTTATTTACAATGATATTTACTTTAAGCGTAAATACAAACCTACGACATTGTTGCTTACATGGAGGTGTACATTTGTTCGATTCTGAAAGCATTTTTTAAATACATATTAATATAGTTTTATATTCTTTGTTAACATGCATATTAGAAAAATCATTCAAGTTACTCAATATTTTTTTAATCTTTCAGAAAGTTTCAATAAACACTAAAATTGTATATGAATGGAAGTTAAACTTTTTATATTTAATTTGCGCTCAAAGAATAAGAGTTAAGTTATTTTATATACCAAACTTTTTTTACATACTAAGAGACTCAACTCCACTATTTATCTAAAATAAATCAATGGTTGAGATTAGAAATATTTTAATATTTCACATATTTTTTATAATTTAAATATCTCTTAAACCGTTAATCGTTAAATGAAAATAATTACAC
The DNA here is from genome assembly GCA_030686995.1 of Artemisia argyi. Lineage (NCBI taxonomy): Eukaryota > Viridiplantae > Streptophyta > Magnoliopsida > Asterales > Asteraceae > Artemisia > Artemisia argyi. Next base: position 2,489 of record JARVZY010007261.1, on the reverse strand, counting down.
CATCGCGACAAGCATTTAATTATCTTTCTATAGACGGACAATTTGATATATTTTTGACAAAATTATTTTTTTCGTGTTTTTCACGGTTTTTTTTTCGTTACTGAAATTTGCATAAAAAAATCACATGTGATATTAGTATTAAATCATAGAGGAGTGCTAGAACTAGAAAAGATTTACAAAAACATATCCACACAAGGATTTTTCATGTTTTGATTGGTGTAGAAAATAGAAGAGAGAGAAAATTTATTTAAACACACCAATCAATATATGATAAATGTCTTTTGTGGATTTCTTTTTATAAATCTTTTGTGGTTCTATCACTCCTCTAAATCATATATGATATGTAATAGCACATGTGATATTAGTGTTAAATCACATATGATATATGATATCTAATATCATATGTGATAAATCACATATGATTTTTTCATGCAAATTTCAGTAACGAAAAAAAAATGAAAAACACGAAAAAAATAATTTTGTCGAAAATATATCAAAGTGCCCATCTAAAGAAAGATAATTAAATGCTAGTTTTAATGGTATATTTTTTCGCGATTAAAGGTTTGAAAGATATTAATATTTGAAAAAAAAAATAAAAAAATAAAAAAAGATGATGAATGTGTGTTTTTAAAATTGTTAGAATTAATCTAATCCGTTATATCAAATAAAGATTGAGAGTGGAGATTAATCTCTTCGTATCTAAAAAAGATTTGGTCTTAAATCCAAAGAATAATAAGATCAAATCCAAGTCAATGAATTTTCTAAATCACAAGTTTTGGTGTAGCCATGTACGAAAGGAGTACATATTAATTTGCTTTTGAACAATATATGGATAGTTATGGTAATCCAAATGGAAAGAGTTTTGTTATAAAACCTCAACTTTATGTGAAATTCATTCTCATGTTGTGAGATTTCGTAGAGAAAAAGAAATAAGAGTGGATCAATACATAAACCACTACACCATGCGACTTAAGGTCTTATTTACTTGATAAAAACACGAATTTAAAATAAAAGCTTTCTGATCTGACAAAACACGATAAATTATGCATTGAAAATCAACGCATGTTTATTCTTTTTGCGTTTGATACATTTGGTTTCCTTACACATGAGGCGGTGGAACTATTCAACAGAGTCCAACGAGTTATGAACGGTAATGCTATGACACATAGATCCACGAATGCAGTTTTCAAAAGAGTTAGCTTTGCAATCCAAAAAGAGCTAGCGGCGCAGCTTGTTGCTCGTTTATCTTCGACCACTATGTAAATTCTTTTTTAATAAAATAAAAGTATGAATTACTAATCCCAAAAAAACTAAAAATAAAATAAATAATAAATAAATAAATAAATAAATCATCCAAGAAGCGTATATGTCTTAGTTTGATCTAATAAGTCCATCAAATAGTCTATCGATGTATAACATAACACATTGCTCAATCTAAATTCCTTAAAAGAAGTTTTAAGAGAATTTGTGTGACTGTGTGAGAGAGAAAATGAGGGGTGAGACAAAAAGGCAAAACGGAACAAGAGGGTTTTACAACGGCAAATCTTATGGGACCTATAACATCAACGGTAATAAAAAATCATCGGCTTCGTTCATGTTCTTTAATTTTCCGGACTCATGGGGAATGGGTAACTTGTGGATGGTGTTTAAGAAATATGGAATTGTGTACGACATGTTCATGGTCAAGAAGAGATTATGGAACGGGCAAAGGTACGGGTTCGTGCGGTTTAAAAACATAGTAAATATGGAATTGTTGGTTAGTTCTTTAAGAGGCATAAGGATAGGTACTGAATACCTTAGGGTATACAAAGCATATGATAGAAGGGAAGGTGAAAATCAAAGGGGCAACATGGGACAAAAAACAGAGTATCAGAGGAAAGACACAAGGAGCGTAAGGCAAGTACCTATTAAAGAAAGAGATAACCGAAGATATAGTGACGTGTTGGCAGGATTGAAGAAGGGAGATAATAATGGTGATGATGTTGGAGACATGGGAATGAAAGAACCTGGGAATGAAGAACATAAAACAGAAACGAATAAGGGTGTTGAGGATGATGTACGCACTATTGAAGTAATGGATTGCGAGATTGATAAGGAAACATTATGTCGAGGCATCATTGGAGAAGTCAAAAAGTTGGAGTACCTAGACAAGTTACCAGGTTTGTGTGAGATAGAAGGGCTATATAACGTGGCAGTCAAACACTTAGGAGGTCTAGAGGTGATGATTATTGTAGATTCAGTGGAAACGGTTAACAAAGTACTAGGAGACATCGAGCATGGTATTAGGAGATGGATGTGGAAGATGAGAAAGTGGGACGACCAATATCGACCGTCGGGAAGACTCACATGGCTAAATATCATGGGGGTTCCGATAGCATGTTGGAACGAATCAACATTTAAAAAAATTGCAGCTTTACATGGGTCTATTATTGATACAAATAATTGTTGTTTAGAAGGTCATCAGTCAGTTGCCATTGGTAGAGTAATGA
>JARVZY010007259.1:0-23860 GCA_030686995.1 Artemisia argyi | reverse complement strand
CCAAATCATTTGTTGCATGCTAAGATAGTGAGCCAAATTGATTACTATTTCAGGTATATGAGTTGTTTTGTAAGAGGTTTTCTTTTGTGGCATTTTGAACGATCTAACAGCTAAGCACTCCTCATGATCTTGTTGCAGTAATGAGAATTTAGTTAGAGATACATACTTGAGGCAAAACATGGATGAACAGGGTTGGGTTCCTGTCAGCTTAATTGCAGGCTTTAAAAAAGTAAGTATTTCGGAATAATATAGTTCATTTAATGCGCTATCTTGCTGATGATCTATTTGATATCGATTTTTTTTGTTGCATTTTTATACTGAATAGTGCATCTTAAGCAATTACACTGCATCTATTAACATAAGTAAGATCTATGATAAATATATAATTTCTTATTTATCAAGTTTATATCTCTCATTTTAGCATGTGTAGTGTCTTAATAGGGTCTTTCAAATGAGGCTGAAAATGATTAGAATATCATAATAATTTTCTTACGAAAGACCAGTAAAGCACCACCTTCTGAACTCACTCTTTCCCTGCCACTCTGCCAGTAAAGCACCACCTTCTGAACTCACTCTTGCAACTTCAGCACTAAACTTTAATGGTTTACATGCCAGATTAAGCTATACAATAGGCTGCTTGTCTCATGCATGATCATTATTTTGTTTATTTGTTTTCATTGACATGTCCCAAATATACCTGCACAGTTTCAGGATATTTTTTCAGATAATTTTAACAGTTATATACGTTTCTTTTTACACGCATGTGTTCTTTATAGATAATGGTGTTTGCCTGTTTGGTACTTAATGGAAATAGATATTATTAGTTATTTTATTTTTTATTTTTGGACCTCATAGTTAATTCTACCTTATTATTTTTGTTATCACACTATCATACAAAATCCTACGATAATTCAGGTCTTCAGGAGTGTGACATTCTTAGATTACTGCTGCTAAAATGGTATGTTATATAATCTAGATTTCTCTTCTAGGGAGCGATGGTAATCAGTGTTAGGTTAAGCCCGAATTTCAGTATGTAGTTTATTAGTTTCTGATATAGGTGTAAGGAGAAGCCTTTAGATTTAATGCTATTGGTCTGATTCTGATGAGAGTTAAAGTACATTGAACTTGAAGTCTTCTGTCTGTTTTACTTTTTACCTCTGGTTATATATTTATTTGACGCTCTGCTATTAATCTTTTTGTCCAGAACTAAAGGTCTAACTAAGTACAGTATTCATGTGTATGCAATACGCACACGCGTGCAAGTTATATTAGTCTCTTGATGAATGCATGTTCCTCAGGGAACTGAGAATGTATAAAGGTGCGAGTATAAGTTTTCTTGTATTTTGAGCTAAAAAAGCTCCAGTTCTCCTTGCAAAGGAAAACATTAGGAATAGTGAAACTTTAATATGAATTTTACTTCACTATGCTTGGTATGTTTCAAAATGGTAATGTATGTTATCTGACATAATTATCTTTAGGTTTTGTTTGCTTTTAAAATTAAAAACCTATTTATCTCTTTTATCACCTCTTATTGATAAGAGGTTGTCGGAAGTGTTTATTTTTTATTTTATTGAAACGCTTGTTTGTTTTCTCACCTCTTGTTCACAAGCCAAAAATCTATCGAAATTAAAATTTAACCAACACTTACCTTCATCACACAAATTGAACATAAAATTTTCAAATCATAACCATAGAACAAAACAGGTATACAAATCAATGATCTTCGAACTCTAAATCGTATGTTAATTTTATCAACAAACAAGAATATAAATAATTTACACTTTTAAAATCCTATCATCAAATCATGTCAGTACCCTTAAGGAGCAGCAAACATCACCCTCAGTAACACCAAGATCAAAAACCATTCTTTTCTGATTGTGACAACTCAGTTGCTGGTATTAACAGCAGCGGTGGTGGGGGAGATGTGAAGGACGGTTCAGTTTGTTTACATGTGGTTTGTAGAATACGGTGTTGTTTGTTACCTGTGGTGGCGGTCGCTGGAGATGAGCGGAGTTTTGGGCTGAGAAAACTTAGTGTATGAGGTTGATATGATCCAAAAATATGGATTTATTATTGAGAAATGCTAAGATCCACATAAATGTTACAAAAGATTTTTCACAAAAATGACGTGTCATGGTGATTTGTACATCCATTGGACAATTAAAAAGAAGCGAGAAAATGTATTTGGGTTCAATTTAGCATGCCACATCATTTTGTGAAATTTGTTTTGTAAAGTTTATGTGATCCTGGCATTCCTTTATGGATATTATTATTATTTTTTTTTTTGGTAACATGGGTTTCCGACTCGACATTGCGAGCCGACTAATCCCACGGCGACTACCCTTTTGGATAGCCCGGAGTCGGCGCAGGTGAACCTCCGTGGCCACAAGGGGATTAATTTTCTCCCCATTGGATTCGAACCCTTGACCTCCTCTTTGGAAGGCTGGTATTCTTACCGTTGGGTCACCCCTTGTGGTTAATGGATATTATTATTAGATAAGCATTAAAAATATTTTTATTTATGTATTAGATAACTTATATTTTGAGATAAGAGATTAGGAACATGGTTATGTTAAGTTCCTTTTTATTATAAATAGGGCATTAGTGTTGTCGTTTTTATGTTGAATGATAAATGATTATTGATTTGCATGTCTATTAGGAGATCAGTTTATACCATTAACATAACACCAAGATCAAAAACCATTTATTTTGTTCTTTTTATTCTATTATTGATCCGGTTCATATTAGAGGTGTGTGGCTGAGAAGAAAAGAAAGATTAGAGGATTGGGTTTGGAAATAAGAGGTAAAAATACTTTCTCGAAGTCAGTAAAAATAAAGAGGAAATAAGTGCTTTTTGCCTCTTTTAAAATGTCTAGAAAACAAAGTTTTTTGTATGACTGTCCACCTGCCAGCATCTATAAGAGCCCAACAATTAGAGGAAAAAACAAACATCACCTCAGTGTATCAGCCATATATAAGCAATGTATGACAACTGACAGATGACATTTATTCTTTTCTTCGAATATATCTACCTAGACTGTGGTGCTTAGTCAAAGCTTCAGCCTTTTAGGTTCATCATCTTATATTCATGGTTGTAAAAGACGCTAGGCGCTAGTCGGGCGGTCACCTACCTTGTAGCTTGTAATCGGCCTAGGCGGGGAGTAATTGGGGTTTAATCGGATTGGAATTTATATATCTAAATTTCAAAATTATATGTAATACATGTTGACAGGACCATAGTATTTGTTCATAGGACCATATAAATAAGTTTAGAAACATTAACACAATTGTTCAAATACTTCAAACCGAGTTTGTCCAAGTTAACCTCAAGTTTTGACTGATTCTTGACCGAGTTTGATGACTTTGACCATGTTTTGACCTGGTAGCGAGTAACCGGTGATTAATTGTTCATTGACCTTGTAGCGAGTAATCGCCGATTACTCAGCCTTGTAACTCTTGTCTTACAACAATGCTGATATTAAAAGCATTGATCTCTTGCTGATATCCAAATTCTGTACTTAAAATAAGGTTGGTGTATTTTAACAAAACTGCATTGTCGATCATGACCTAGGTGACATGATTTGGCACTCTTCCAAGTAAAGACGTGAAGTCAGTGCTTTTAAATAGCGGTTGCAGCATATGTGGGTTTATCATGTTGAATTACACGCGAAACGGGTAGGACTTTGTATTTTTTGAAATGGGTCGAGCTGACCCAAAATACTTTTGGGCTTTGGCTAAGTTTTATGAATAAATAAATAGTGTGTCAAATATTTCACATGAAGTTGTATTAATTCAATGATGTCTAAATATTTGCATAAACGAATTCGAAGATTTTGTGTATTAAATACGTTCCGAGCGACTTTTTACCCAGTTTTGTTTCTAGCTAACTTACTTATTTCATCTTTCTTTGACCTGTTAGATACACAACAACCTGAACCGATCCATTCATAAGAAAATAAGCAAAATTTCCGCCTTTACTTATAACGCTTCAGAACATATTCATCTTAGTGTACTCTTGTATTGATGAATGCATTTGACTGTCTGAGCATGTTAACTTAGATTGTATATATTCTCATGCAATATTTTTTATAATTGCAATCCTTTATACATTGAGGACAAATTAAAATCCTTCAGGACATGGAAGACTATAATAAAGAGAAGGCAAATGAAGTTATCTTAATTTGACCATATGGCCAGTGGTTAGCGGCCTTTCCTGTAGTCTGTCAAAAAAGCACTTGCTATTTTCCACGTATAGTACATCGCTCCCTCTTTTATGTGTATAGTGACAGCATATACCAATCAGTGCATTCTTGGAACTTCATTGGAATGCTAAACTCTTCTTTCCTTCGTCTTTTTATGCTTACTTGTACTGTTACCATTTTGATGTTGTATGTTTTCACATGGCGAGCATAATTTTTTGCTTATATTTTCCACGACTCTTGGGTGTTTTGGGTTCTTTACAAAGACTTCTATTTGTAATGGTAATGATCTTCATTTTTCCGGAGCATGGACTACTTTCCTAAGACTTATTTTTGTATTAGAATTGATTGTCATAAGCCACCTAAACAATATATCACCTGTGGAGCATAATATTATCATGATTCTACTTTACTCTTGCGTTTTGATTACAAAGCATAGATGCTTGGTATGCAGACTTACTATCACCATTTGTGTTGTTACAGGTTTCGAGTTTGACAGATAATGTTCAGCAAATACTAGATGCTATGAGTGCTTCAACTATTGTGGAAGTGCAGGTACATTTAAATATTAACGAGCCATACTGATTAAATTGTGATCAATTGCTTCAGATTTTGTTTCTCTGAGACAAAACTAACTCACAGTTTCCTTTACTCCTCTGCTGAGGGTGCCTCACTAGTTTGAGGTGGTAATGTGGGAGGGGGTTTGGTACACGTTACAAAATTTGTTTGGTTCAATGTTCCGTATGATTTGGGTCAACTGGACCTGGTATAATTCTAGTCCAAAACTTGTAGATTTTTGTTTGTCTGAAATACAATTTGCAAATAGTATAATAGTTGGATAACAATCTAGTTTTTGGATAAAATGATTTAGGAAGAATTCTGTTTAAAGAAATACATTTTGTGAAACTTTTGAACCCATTGACTTGTTTTATATTAGTCTTTTTTATTTGGCCCATACCCGTTAGAGACCAACATAACGTGAATCAAATTTTTCATAAATAAACGGGTCAAAATTACAAACACTATTTGTTATTATTATTATTATTGTTATTGTTATTGTTAGTTATTGTTATTAAGCTTTCAAGTAAGGTTTTCTTATACCATGTTGCACTACAGGGTGACAGAATACGGAGACGAAATGATTGGATGAGATGGCTAATGCAACCACTTGGTCAGCCGTCTAACCAGTTGAGCCTTCAGGCTGATGGGAGGTCTTCTAATGAAGATGTATTGGCATCACAGCTCCAGGATGTGACACTGGATAACGGGCAACCTGGAAATGAGGATACTGGCCATGTTGGTGGTCAATAAGCTGGTCTGGAACGAGAAACTTAAGCTTGAAGCTCACGTACATGAGATTAATTCTATCGGCAGAAATGTTAAAAGCAATGTTTTTGAGAAGAGAAGACTTGAGATGATGTGATCAATACATCAAAATTTACTGGTAGATAGAGTGTTTGGAGGAGAGGAAATGGATAGACAAAGGTAAACATGAAATTGAATACCAAAACACACAACCAAAAAAAAAAAAAATAAAAAAAAAAATAATAAATAAAAAAATGATAAGGATAGAAAATATTACAACTCTGTAGATGGTCATCTCGGTTTATTGGATAGAATGATATTTTTGTGGATGTATGTTTTAGAAATTATACTTTTTCATTGTGTATCTTATCATTGTGCTTTACTTCTCTTTGCTCTTCTTCAGCCAAATGTCTTTTCGGTTTTATCGTATCCTCACAGGTGATATTGCCATTTAGGAGATGTGTGCTTATATAATTGTTCAAGGTCTAGTTCATGTATCCTCGCAGGTGATATTGCCATTTAGTAGATGTGCTTATATTATTGTTCAAGGTCTAGTTGCTCATGAATTTTGCCTTATTTTGGACGCATTTCCATTCACAAAGCCTGATGTATGGGCCGACTTTCGATGCTTAGTAGGCATGATTGAATATGCATCTACTTCTTGATTCCCTTTTTGCTTACTTCACAATCACAACCTGTTTTGGAACCAGGGGCAATCCAATGTAATACCTGCTTTTGATTATTACTTTTAAGCATCATCTTGCACGATTGTCTCATCATTTCTCATATGGTAATGGACCTAGTGATGTTTTACTAATTGCTAACTAAGCATCCTAATGCATTCTTGTGCATTCTTGAGAATAGGTCTTATAGTATTGATATTTTAGAGACTGCGCAATCTTTCATGAATATATTTTTGGTGCATGAAGAGACCCGGACTAAATTGTGGTCGAATAATGACGAACTTTTAGGAAACACGGCTGCTTTGATTATCAAATTGCTGTTCAAAATTTATTTGTTTTGCAAGACTTTACTAAATTTGGTGCTTTTTAAAGGCCTTTTAGTCATGTACCAGTTATTGATCAACTCGTAATAGTGCTTCATATTTCCCTCTTTGGTAGACCCTAACACGAGTTTACATCCATCCCTGGTTGGGTACAGTTTCCTTTTTTTTCCCCTCCCTTGTAGCTGTTACGGTGCCTATCTTGATTCTTAAACATGTGTCGCTTCTCAACTAAAAAATCAACTTTATTTTAATATATATATATATATATATATATATATATATATATATATATATATATATATATATATATATATACTAGTCTCAAAGCCCGCCCAATGGGCGGGCATGACTTGTAATTTACATTTTAACTTAGTCATGTACGAATATCATTGATCTTTAATAGTTATAACGTATGTAATAATAAAGAGACATGCATGACTCGTACTTTCATCGGGCGGGCATGACTTATAATTATCGTTGGAATTTTTTTGTATATTGGAATTAGTCGTTAATACTTATATGACTTTTAAAAAGTCAATAATATGTTGGCGGCTATGCAACCCGACCTGGTCTATTTTGACTCATCTTAAAAATCTAGCAAACCTGTATTTTCCGATTACCCATTCACCCATATTGCTATTTATAAAAATACTTTTTTTATGAAAATCTACTTAGCCACTTCAATATAATCATTTCATAATAAAAAATAAACGTTAGCATAAAAGGAATCATATATGAAGATTGAGCAATATTTTAGGGTTGTCTGTGGTTAGCTACTTTTTTAGTTTTTGAGCTTATTGCTTATTTAAAAAAAATAAGCTCTACTTTTCATTTTGATTGTCTACTGATATAGTGTCCATATATCAGTTAAGTAGTAGCTATCAGATTTAAAACATCATTGCATGTTTCTATTAATTTAGTTATAAAAACAAACACCCCTTTAGATAATAGTAATGTAAGTTATCATGTGGCTCTTTTGAGTATTTTGACTCATTATGGTTTGTTTGCTCAGTTATCTGGCATTCACTTTATCAATTTTTTTATTTTATTTTATTTATTTATTTATTATTATTTTTTTTTAACTTGGTATATGAGAGAAAGTAGAAAAATAAAGAATTCCCAAACACCCTTTCCTTTTATCACTTGCATGATTTAGATTCTTTAAAATTATGGCCCGTAAAAGTAGACTTAGGTCGACTATTAACCCGTTTGACTTACTTTATCCATCCTTCGTCCATTTAAAATGCCCCTCTTTCTTATTAATTGACCTGAATCAAGCCATTCATACATATTCGGTCGTCACTGTCCATATAAATGATGTTGGTTAAAAAGATACTATTTTTTATAACTAATCCATATGCTCAGATTTATTTTAACAACAATCAGTAACAACTAAAAAGAATTCATTAAACTACATATTGGTGTAAAAATCAACAGGGCAAAACAGGTAACTGCATGCTATTTTAGACCCATTCAGCCAGTTATCTATAATAGACCAGATAGTCCACTCTAAAATTGCTTTAAAACTGTCGGAATAGCAGCCTTTGGTGCATAGAGATCCCATCATAATTGGTTGCTTCTTGGAAATAGGTAGACTTTTGGTGCATAAAGATCTATCATAATTGGTTGCTTCTCTTGGAAAAGGCATTGAAGTAGATGATGACATAACCCTGTAAGCATTAAATGACCAAAAAGAGATTCATTTGAAAAGTGTAGCTCTTATTGTGTTTTGACAGTGAGCATGTCATATGGAATAATCATAAAAAGATAATTAGGGGGTGTGTGGGATTGTTTATTTTGATTGGGGTTATATTACATGTGAATTCAATCTTCTTTATATAAGCTACAGCAGCTTCAAAAAATGTGCCTGTAAAAAAGCAGCGTTGCATTATATATGTAATTCTGTGTACTTTACATCCTAAAAAAAATCCCATGTATGTCATGAGTCTCATTGCTTTGTGAGCACTAATAAGAAACAATGAAAGAGTTGCTAAACTCACATCTGTAATCATATTACCCTTTTTCTATTCTTTAAACTCACGGTTCAAAAATGGACGGATCAAAATGGGTCAAGTTGGTTGGGTTGACTCACAATTTGTGTTTCCCATTTAGGCCATTTTTTATAATTAGTTCACCCATTAAATGTATAATTACAATAAACTTTGTTATTACAACAGTAAAATATATATATATTTTTTAATAAGATGATTCTATAGGCCTATAAGTATTAAAAATAAACTTGGGGGGCTTCCAACGGTTCGAACTATTTGACCCATTTTGTCCATTAATATCCACAGAAAGATAGTAAAGTTTGCATTTTTAAGAAAAAAAGTCAAAAGTAAAGTATACCCAGCGAGCGAAGCTGCATGGTGTATACGAGGTTCGTTCTTGGAAGTTCTTGATTTTTCCCATCTCACTGACTTGAGTTGTATCAAGGCATACCCTTTTACCAAAAATAATATGCAATGCTGATGTCATTGGATCCCGAACTCCAGTTGTGCTAATAGAAAGTCAAAGTACAAAGAGTATTCACATTTAAAATCAAAGTCAAACTAACACTTAGTAGAAAGAAGAATGAAGCAAGAAATAACCATATTCCAATAGCATCAGTGAACCAGAAGGAATTAACCCAAATCGCTCATTTGTGAAAGACATTTCAGAAGACTTGCATCAAATTTAATCAAATTACCTTAATCTGAGGGGCTGTAAATTTTTGTCTTGTACAATCAGCAAGTACAGTTAAGCCATGGTCCACGTATTCAAAAACCATGTATGTATCTCCACCAGTATACCTATGACCATATATAGTCACAAACAAAGTATATCATCCATGTGTGAGATATAAGATAACCATTAAATTTTTTGGTTACCATTTAAAGAAACCTGCAAACCTGCAAATATGTTTATCAAGAAACCTATAAAACCTGCAATGCTACACACTACCTATATCCTATAAAAATTTTATCACCACCATCTGTCACTTAGGCAAAACATTCAATCAATGATCTGACATGCCTCTTTTTCAATTCAATAGTCTGTGTCATTTTATTATCAGTCCATACTTGTAGTTCTGTCATAAGATTCTTAAGAACTACTTTAGTCTTTTTTGTTGCATGCTATTGCATATCCATTTGGCATTCTTCTCCCTAGCCGCTTTCACCTTCATTGCGATTATTGTTGGCGGTGGCTGTAAAGTTTACATGAATGCCATACAATAACGTTCTACGATAATCAATTCTATTCTAATAGGTTCTACTAAATTACAACACAAAACCTTGAAAATTAACCTAAAGATGATAAGGACCGCTTAAAACAATCAGTTACCAAAGAATAGATGCTCAACCATTAACTAATGGAGGTCTGCTTTATGTATAAGATATAGTGATAAACCTACGTTTGATTCACTGTAATGCATTGTTGTGATACAGCATGTCATGTTTCAAAGCAATTTTTATAGCTATTAAGATACAAAACAAGGTACACAAGGCTATTAAGAGCTAACAGGATCTCAAACTGCAAGGGCCAAGCATATCGAATATATACAACAACAACAACAACAACAACAACAAACCCAATCCCGCCCGGGGCGGGGTATGGGGGAGGTAAACTGTAGACAGATCCTACCCCTACCCCAGGGTAAACCCGGGAGTAGAGAGACTGCTTCCAACGAGACCTCCGGCAAGTGCAGGTGTGCGAGTGAGGTGAAACGGAAAAGCGAGCATAAAGATCAAAAGGCAATAACCAAAAAAAAATAAATAAAAAAATAAAAATAAATAAAAATAAAAAAAATATAAAAAATAAAAAAATAATAAAATAAATAAATAAATAAATAAATAAATAAATAATCGAATATATCAGGTATGTAAATGTTAACCGAAGCTTAAACCATATACCTTATTCTCAGGTCTTCAAGTGTGTGTGTCAATAGCTTAAGGAGGGGCAATATTATTCACCAGTTATATAAAGGGAAAACTTAAGCTATATTATTATAAGGTCCCCTTTGTATATACGGAGTGAATGGGTAACATATGTGATTATTTTTTTTTATCAAACCGCCCATGGTGATACACCTTTTATAAGTCACATTATATGAGTGTAAGGTGTTTCTTAGTTTTATATGAAGCGTTGGTGGACCGGGCTAGTGACTTATAATAAATCTCACCACCTTGCTTTGCCACAAATCTAGCTTCCTTACCATGATTTACACATTCAAATACTATAAACTTTACTTAAGGATGAGTCAATCCGGGTAAACTGTTACCTTAACAGAAAATGGGTTTGGTCCTGTTTCAACACAGGATGTAGTGGCGGCAAACTCCCTAATACTCCTATTGACTTTGCACGTGCTCTGGTAAATTTGGCTCTTGGATATTAGCAAAATGTACATTTTCTTTATTTATCTCTCTTTGCCTTGAAGAAGAGTGGTGACTGATGTTAGATTGACTTGCGTTCCATGAAGTCTGCAACAATAAGATTCAAAATTATGTTAGTAACTATTAATATCCTTATATTGATATACAAATTCTAAACTCATGTTTAGTGGTTCAGCTACGACGTTGTAGGTTTGATGCTGGTAATGAATAAGTAAAATTTTCCTACGAATTACTTCCAACATCCTCTGGAGTCCCATCTCTCTAATCATTAAACTCTTTATAAATTCTATTCAGTATTCAGCAAACTGGTTTTGCCACTCTTGTTCATCAATATTTGCTTCTTCAGTTGTGCTTTGCTGGGATACAAAGCATTATAAGCTAAATAGAACATGAAGATGATAAGTACTTATTAGCTTATTGTATTATCAATAAACTATAACCTTGCCCCAAGAGCACCTTACTAAATAGTTCCTTCTCCAAATTACTTAGGTCCATAATCCCTTTTACAGCTTCTTCTGCAACAACAAAAAAGTTAAAATCGCGCAGATTATATAGTAGAAACATATGCTTCATACATTGTTTCCATTTACTAAATACATGTTGGTTTTAAAGGTGATCTGTATGTCTTTCCACTGTCTATTTGAAGCGAACCCGAGACAATGAGTTTGTCAAACTCAAACTCCATATCTCGTGCTTCACCATCGACTGTTATGGGTTTGACACTAATTCTTTCAGCATGATTTTGACTGTTAAAACTCGTGTGTTGCAGTGAATTTGAGCCAGAAGCTGTTTACGCATCTTGTCCTAAACAGTCGTGTAACCACCTTTAAATCGTATAATATTTCAAATCCATAACCTGAAGCTGTGAATCCGTAGGCAACAAATTTAGGAACTGAGGTTAGTCTATTAGCTTTTAGAAATGAAGGGGAGTAAATCTCCTTTGCACAAGAGGCCCTCCTTGAACCGACATGGGTCAACACACCTCATTCAGATATCTTTATGACCCACTATAATTCATCGTTTAACTTTGTTGAACGCACCAAGAACTGATCATTAGTTACTCGTTGTTCTTTTTCATATGGTGACTTTTTGGGTTGTGTAATAGCAGATGTTGCTTCAGCCATTGCTACTGGAGGTGGCTGAGGTGGGACCCATGAAGATAACTGAACAGGTGGCTCGCTGCTCCCACCAGGAATCCTGATTTGTCTGTCACCTCTTTGAATAATTGACATAATAGCATGTCAGCATTATAGCATTCAAGTACCATGCTAAGATAATGAATTATCTAATAAAATAATCTCGATAAAAGTAGTAGTTATAGTATTAATGACAGATTATAAAGTATGTAGTAATGATAATGCATGTATACGTCATTTTATCAATGAAAAACAGAGTTAATAAGAAGCTGCAATACAAAATTACCTTCACTTATTGAGTTGCCTTCCAGTGTCTTGTGATAGTGCAACACAAAAAATGAAGTAATCAACCTGCATAAAATAAGAAACGTCTCATGTTTAAGTAAACAAATTAGAATGGCTAATCTTAGTGAACTTTAACATGCACAAAAACAAATGAAGCCTAGAGAAGTCAAATCAGAAATCATTACCAAATGCCCAGTTCTCGAGGCGTTTCAAGAGATCTTTTTGAATTGCAACATTAATCAACCCCTGGTTTCCAGGTTCTGGTATCAGCATAGCTGATCTTTTTCACTTCCTGAACAAATAATATCCCCTGATAACAACCCATATTGCCTGATCCATGTCACAGCTGCGATATTCACAGCTTTTTCAACTCACTCCCTTGATCTTTATGATACTCCCTGATAAATTTCTATCAGTCATCACATTTTAATGAACAAATTTACCACCAACTTTGTTCTTATCTTAACCTGAGTTACCAATCCCCTTCAGTAGTTTCACTGCACCATTGATACACCCATTCTCTTTTCTCAGTCTCAGCCTGAAACTCGACTGAACATACGCTGGTTCTTAACTCTTCACAGACCCATTTATTTCTTATTCAGGTTTAACCTGATAAGGCTCATTACCCCGTTTCATCAGAGACTTTTTTTTTCAAACTCAGCCCGTAACTGAGCTCCCCTGATTTTCTCTACACCCTGAGTCATATTCAGTGAGTCACAAGATATTCAGGCTCTGCCTTAAAACACACTGAAACATTCATTCCCTGATTTCCTGAAGCCCAACACTGACTCAATAAGTGGCTATGATAAACTTACCACTCCCTGATCCCTACCATCTGCTTAACTCCATCACAGTGATAAAATTATAATAAAAACTCACTAATAAAATTTATCAGTTCACACTTTACAATCATTTCTCTTAACACAACCTTAAGCTCAGACTCAGGCTCAACCCCTAGAACCAAGATTTTATTTTTAACCAAAACACCACCTTTCATACTGAATCTCACGGCTACTGTCGCCGTCGAGGTATAAACACCACGGTTGCTCCTGCTATTGAAAGTGTATGCCCAACCACTACCTTATGGAATTTGCAACACTTTTTACTACTATATTATTACTGTAAAAAAATACATAAAATATAAATGCATTGTGTGAGTCCGAGATCATGTGAAGTCAAGTAAAGAAAAAGCCAGCAGACCAACCTTTTTGTTCTGAGGTATTTTGGCCTTGTGTTTTGCTATAGCAACAGCACGTGAGAACTCTACAATTGCGTCAACTAAACCATGTGAAGCAGCGTCGTTTACAGTCCATACTCTCCCTTGAGCAATCTCCTCTATTTTATCCACCTGCATTATATAATAATACTTGATTGCAAAACTGTGTGAAAATTGAGTACCTATAAGATATATATAATCAAGTGATCACATACACTTATTGATCTTGATCTCGCTACCTTGTCACGAAATTCTTTGTACATAACCTGTGTAGATTCCACAAAGAGTTTCTTTTCTTCAGGTCTGCACGCACATATGCAAAGTGTGATTAGTTCATCAGAACGCATATGCATTACGGGTTAAAATTGTTTAAGATTGATCCAGGGGTTGTGTTTGTTGGGTCAGAATGACCAACGCTCTTCTTTTATAAATGATTCTTGTGTTAAAGATGCAAAAGCTTGATATTTAGCAGTAGGATGAACTCACTCAGAAAGATGCCTTAGGTTGCAAATCATATGCATGCCCTTCAACATCCTCCATGACAGTTGAATATCGACTTGTTGAGGCTCTCTTGAATCTCTTTGACATAAGCCTATGTTGAGCAAATGAGCATCACTTTAATATTAAAGGTAGCAAAATGGGATGTTATTTTATTCAAAACATACTTTTTTAATTATGTACCTCAATCAAGATCGGTTAATCAAAAGGGCGAAAGTCTGTGCAAAACCGCGCCTTCGCCAGGAGAGCTTGTTCATATGCCTGTTAGAATATGATATGAGTATCTGTATCTAATTCCATTAGAAAACCTCACCATCATCAAAAATTAAGTGAGGAGAAAATTTTGATAATGTAGGAATGACCAGAAGCGTATGTTGCCTAGATAAAACCATTAAATCTGTATTTGCATGGAATTGACATACTTATGAGAGTATCCACTTCAATACGTTTTTTAAAGGCCATGTATGATCTGTTTAAGATGGTATATATGTCGGTATATAAAGAAGTTGAAATTTACAAAATAAATTCATACAATGAATATTTCTTGATACCTGCCTCGATATTGAACATCATGAACAACATTTGCAGAATCAGAATGAACAATAGAGATTCTGTGTGTGTGCATGATCTGTGCTTTGCTGGGACATGCACATTTTTTGCGGAATCAGGAAGATCAATAAAGATTAGGGTTTTGAAGAATGGATGAAATTCTTTATGGGTATTCTAAATGAGATTAGGGTTTATATTAAACGAGTTGGGTACCCGCGCGTTGCTGCGGAATTCTTTTGTTGCCGTTAGCTAATTAACGTGAAGTTACCTAGGACTAACTTTTCAATTGATGTATAACATGAATGACCATTTATGTAAATTATTTGAGGACTAAATTTGCAATGAACCATTGAGATGAAGGACAAAGTGCATACAAAATTTTTTAGAAAATGTTAAAGATAACGGTCGTTAGTTAATAGCCGTTAAATAACTAACGACCGTTAATACTAAAAAAAAATGTTATTGTAGCAAGTACTGTAGCAAGCACAGTGCTTAACGGTCGTTAGTTAACAGCCGTTAAATAACTAACGACCGTTAATACAAAAAAAAAAAAGAGGTTACTGTAGCAAGCACAGTGTTTGCTACAGTAACCTCTTGGGTTTTAGTATATATATAATTAGCCGAATTATTGGTTGCTGGGCCTTATAGATTTTGAGTTGCAAAATATATTCCAAAAATTGAGTTGCTCTAGTGGTTGTCAAGTTTATTATTGGTATGAATAACTCAAGTTCGATCCTCAGCTATCTCATTTTTAAAATTAATTAATCCGGATTTTTGTTGATTAAATTCATGCTTAGTTGGCACTAATTGTGAACACTACTGATGACATGGTGCTCAAAACCTGATGACTGGGCATTGACCATGCTTATTTGACATTAAATGGTCAAACGCCTCCTGTTTATATATATATATATATATATATATATATATATATATATTATCTAATTTTACCATATTTTCTAAAATTTTGTATTCTTTAATTCAACATCCATTTTGATATATATATATATATATATATATATATATATATATATATATATATATATATATATATATATATATATATATATATATATATATATATATATATATATATATATATATATATATATATATATATATCTAATTTTACCATATTTTCTAAAATTTTGTACTCTTTAATTCAACATCCATTTTGATATATATATATATATATATATATATATATATATATATATATATATATATATATATATATATATATATATATATATATATATATATATATATTAAGTTTTTAGTTTTATATTTTTAGTAAGTTTATTTTATTTTGATTCGAAAATTTGACAACTTTAACCTTTATTTCAATCAATACCAACTTGATTTGTCAAAATCATACTTTTGAGGTCTTTGTATATGCGGGAATAATTATGTCACGGGAAATCCAAACAAACACATACAACTAACACATTACATTCGGAGTATTGTGAAACGAATTCACTAAGCGGGTAGGAAATTGCGATGAGAGTTGGTTTAGCAATTTATTTACTATATTTATAATATAACTATATTTATCGCCGCTGTTGTGTGCGGGTATGCAACTATTATACCCAAAATACATATTTTGAAAGGATTAAGTCGTAGAATAGCAATATACTTTTTAAAGTGTCTCATTTTGGTACGTGTATTTTTTATAAAATTGTAGAATAACAATATACTTTTATAAGTTTTTCAATTTGTTACGTGACGATAATGTGTCACGCTATAAATGGTCCCCACATGTCTGACTTTCGGGTATTATATTTCATTGTTACGTACCAAATTGAAACACTTATGAAAGTACATTGCTATTATACAACTTTATAAAAGTACACATACTAAAACGGTACACTTTGAAAAGATCATCTTTTATATAATAAAACAAAACCCCAAGTGGGGAGACTTTTGTATTTTAAAAAAAAAAAAATCCTTATTATGTAATATTTTAATTCTTAATTTTTAATTTATAAATTCATTTTGTTGATATACTACACAAATAGAAGATAAATACAAAAACATAGATAAGAAGCAACTAAAAATAAGATTAAACTTTTTAAGTAATTATCTTTAATAATAAATAACTATAATTAAAAATTATAAATCAAAAAAAAAAAAAAAAAAGATTAAATTATTTGTTTTTTAATAAATAAAAATATATCATTTAAAAAAAACTTTATAAAAAACCCGCGTATCTATACTACATATAAAAGAAAAATGGTCAAACCTTGAAAAATGAAATGTTGAAAGTTTAAGATGAGAGAAATGTATAATGTAATTACTATTCTTATTAAAACATCTCATTACTTAAAAGTATAATAATTTATTTATATTCTACAACTAATTAAAAGCATACCTACCAAATTAAAAACCCCTTACTAAAAAGTACAATAAAATTTTCACAATGTACAATTTAAACAAGCTACAAGATAATTCAAAATATAAAGTAACTAAACACACTAATTAATGTTATTTTTAAAACACAATAAAATGAAAAGTACATTATTATACACATTATACAAATTAATAAAATACACAAAGCTTCATACAAGCTAACAAGTTGATGGTACATATAGTTTTGAAAACCGAACCGGACCAACGACCGGGAACCTATGTCGCTACCGGTTCAACTAACCAATAAAAGTCATCCGAAACGAACCAGAGTGGACCCGTTGAAACTGATACAAACTGGTGAATCAGGTCTCATCGAGATCTATTTCTCCGATTAATCGTCACCAGTGGCGGAGCCAGGAAATGTGATCACGGGGGGCATCAAACGAAAGGTTATGTACATGTTGGAAATGCTAATTTTTAGCATAATTTGAAACAAATCGAGTCGGGTCAACTATAATGCAATTAACACTATTTATAAATTTAGGTGTCGATAAAATAAAATCAAGTCGGTGATTTCAAGTACTCATTTAGACTTTATAATATATATTAACGGATCATATATGAAAATTTAAGCAAAAATTGAAGAAATTAAGTGTAGTAAAAGTTGGTCGTGGTTTATATGAATAATGAGAAGGATATGATTTAACAAATTAACCTTAAATTACCTTCTTGTTGACTAAACCTTGCTAAAATCTATATAACATTCACATGTTGGATGTACTACTAAATTTTTAAAATTACTACTAATCAGAAAAACCAACTTTTTCTAAAGTTAGTGTACGCACATGTTATACAGTATATTATTACATTTAGAAATAGAAAAAAAAATAATATTTAAATATTATTATGTATGCCCCTGCTAACCTATCCTCTCCCCAGTCCCCACTATGCTTTCACAGTTCCCATCTTTCTTCTTCCATGAATTCCGATCAAACAAACACACCGGAAATCTCCAAATATTTTACATTAAATCACTCTTTAATTGTTATTCAGCTAAAGAGACGAGGGCACTCAGATTTTTTATGGGCGAGAGCACCAGACATTTTTCCCATAAATTTTACATTTTTTCTTATAAATTTTGTGTATCCGCAAGAATTCCGTTGGGGCGGTTCCCCACTACTTCTAAAGTAGATCCGCCCTTGATTGTCACAGGGTTGCAGCGGCGGGTACCCTACTATACATATATAAAGGAAAAACGAAAAAGTAGAAAGTGAAAAGTTGAAACTAAAAAAGGAAATGCTGAAAACATATATTTCAAAAGCAAACTATCATTACATATCAAAAACCGGTTTGACCAGGGACGCCTCAAACCCGGCGGGTTGACCCGGTTTAATTTGACCCGTTTTGTCAGGTTGACTCAGTTTAAATCGAACCGTTTTGCGACTGGAACAGTTCAACAGGTTGAACCACCCGGGTCAAACTGGGTTTTAAAACATTATCTTTAATCCCCAAATCTTAAAACTTTTATTATTTTTTGTTTATAACCTATAATTTTTTTTTTACACAAAACGATATGTCGCTATAAAATCCCGTTGTTATGCACGGGTACTCGTCTAGTTTTTTGAATGCATGATGTACATGTATTTAAAACATGTTTTGGGTAAATATTTTGTTATGATGTTTTAGTTGGGTATATATTCGTTATGACAACGGTTCTCTAATGTGTGGTGCATTCTAAAGCGTGATGAATTACGAGAATAAATGTGATAAGCGTGATAAATTAGGAGAATAAATGTGATGATGTCGAAATCCGTTGTCCAGGTATGAATACTAAAATCTTGAGCTGTAACAAGTTCATCGACGTGAGGTTTGGACAAAGGTTGAGAAAGAAAGGTTCATTAAATTCACTCCAGGTTGATTGGTATTGATACATTTCTATTTGAGAGCGATTGTTTCTCTCATATGCATGCATAAATATAGTACTACGTATAAAGTAAACTAAAGGGTCATAACTCGTAACTCATAAATGCCTTATTCGACAGCTATATTTCTTTATTCAATGCGAGTCTTTATCATAACCAATTTAATTTAAACTTTATAGAAATACTTTATAAAAAACTGAACGATTTATATAGAAAAACTCAACAAGATGTATACTTTTTTTTTCATTTGTGGCAAAATTGTTCCAGAGATGGTCCACTGGCATCGTAGTTGGTAGGTGACACTGACAGTCATGCTATTTAAAGACTGTAGGTTTGCAATAGTATTTGTTCCATTTCCAAATAAAAAACTTTTACATTTAGAATATTGCACATGTTTATCATGGTAGTTACAAATAAAAGGAATGGTGGTAGATTGGGTATTAGAAATTTTGATCTGGAAATGGAGGTACCACAATAATGAGGCGAAAGAAAGCAATGGTAACGTGTGTAGCATACGGTGGCAATCAAGTGGTCCCTTCTATCCCCTGCCTGCCTATGTTGTCATATTTTCTTTGGAGAAATGATGTGGTCTCTAGTACCTTAATCGTTAAGGCTAATGGTAAAGGTAACCATAATTTTGTGGTCACTCTCTCTTACATTAACATCATCTCAACCTTTTCTCTTCAAAACCACAATTTGTTAATAAGACGATCGCAACCACAAACCACAACAAAAAACATACAACACAAAAACAATTAAAAAAGACTACTCACACAAAAACAAATTGAAACTTTCGGTTGAAAGGGCAACCATAGCTTTGAAAGGTTGGGAGTGACCGGTTGAGGTTCGATTGAGCTTACGAAGGAAACACAATTGCCTAGTAAAATCGATTGAGGGACAATAGGCCATTCCTTTTTATTTATTTATTTATTTTTTTTAAAGTGATTAATGTTCAAATATCTAATTAAAAACTTCAATTTCAATTTTCTTTTACCAATAAAACTTTCTTTTACCAATAGTTTTTAAAATAGTTGCCTTATAATAATTAGTTTTTGTTTCTAAAATTCTTGTTTTCTAAAATTACTCATTTTTTATCATTTTTTTTACAAATTCATACTTATCCCGTTCTCATTCTTAATTCATACTTCAATCACAATTTGTTAAAACGGAACTGACATGATGTTATCGTCATTTTCGAAGATGATGAAAACTTGCCAACGTTAATTGCAAAACGTCACGAAACACTTAACCACAATATCTCAACTATAACTATTTGTCGTTATAAAGTCCCGTTGAGATGCATGGGTACACACCTAGTTTATAAAGATGTAGCTAATTACAAATGACATTCATTTACTGATGCCTATATTAATTATAGAGGAGCAATTTGAGACCCAATAATTAAACATGAATCAAATTGGCAACAAATATCACTCTAAAAATAAATCTATAGTTTTTTTAACCGATGATTCAATACTAACTAAGCTAAATTAGAAAATGATAATTTAACAAGTAAATTTAATTTCATGTTGTATCTAATCAGTTAAATTATTTGAAATTTCAGTAGAGAATAAAGGGGGCTAGTTGCAAAAATTATTAAAAAACTAGCTTATAGACTATAAAACTAAGGAATAAAATGGACTGATTAGGGGTGGCCCCACTAGTCACCCTGCTAACTCCGCTCCTATTTTAGAGCGGAGGTGTTTGAGGATATATCTGATATATTCAATTTTCAGAAACCTTAAAACCAACTTCGTATTTTGTTTGTTGAACCTAAAACTATGCTTGCTTAGCTTCGGGGTAAAACTGCAATTATAAGTATATATTAAACCATGTGACGATGATGCTGTTTTGCCCTGCTTTTTTTCCCGCCAAAACCACCAGGCCACCTCTTAGCCCAGTTATGGCTTCTCTAGCCCAATTTCGCTGCATATACTAGGTCCAAACTCTCCCCATATTCCACACACACCCAGAAGTTACCATACACCCGTACACCGGATTTAACTTTATGCATTCATATACCAGTCACACAA
Organism: Artemisia argyi; assembly: GCA_030686995.1. NCBI lineage: Eukaryota > Viridiplantae > Streptophyta > Magnoliopsida > Asterales > Asteraceae > Artemisia > Artemisia argyi. Next base: position 2,989 of record JARVZY010007259.1, on the reverse strand, counting down.
GATCAAGGGGAGGATTATTAGGATCAGGAGAAACAGGATCTTCAGGTCACAAATTTTCGCAAACCCAGGTATGTTCATCACCATATTTAGATATGAAAAATTAGGGTTCCGTTTTTGAAAATTTATGCTTTTTTTGTTTACTTAAATTTGGTGATTTTCCTTGATGGGTTTCCATGGATTTCTTGAACTGGGTCATTGATTATTTGTTGTTTTGTTTGTTAATTTGTGTAAAATTAAGACCTGATGAAAAACCCCTAAATTTTGTGCTTTTTTCCTTTTCGTTTAAATTGGTGAAATTGGTTGATGGGTTATTCAATTCGATGTGTTTTGTGAACTGGGTTATTGATTAATTGTGTTTAATTTTCCGGGTTTTGAGGTTTAGGATACTCGGTAGTGAGGAAGAAAAGTGGGAAAAGGATGGTGAAAAACAAGGTCAAAGTAAAGGGAAATATTCGACCAAATGTAAGTGATTCTGCTTAAACAGCCTTTGTGAATTTGAAAAATTACTTGCAATCAATAGGTTTTTGATGTTATGGTTGCAACAGTTAATTTTGGACTATGATGTTTCTTTTTCTTTCTAAAATATTTGTAGGTGAGGTATTCCAAGGAGCCTGAGAAGCCGACTAAGTGTAAGTAACTCTTTTTTGTTTTTTTTACTTTGTTTGATTTTTTTTTTTACTTTGTTGTTTTATAATAATCAAGCTTATCTAATAAGTCAAATTTGTTTTGTTTTTGCATAGGGTGTGCTTATAGGGATGACGAAAACGGAGTTGGCGGGATGAGAATTGTCGTTCAGTTTGTTGTGGGACTGTTAATGTGAATGAATCTGGTACGTGTTTGAGTAAGCAGATTAGTGCCTAAAACCCAGGATTAGAAACCAACGAGGGCTGAAGTTTGTTTGCAAGGGAGGAAAAGGACCAAGTGACCGCGATGCCAAAGAAACTGAAACGCGGTCAGCACCATAACCGGATCTTCAACAACTTTTGAAATACTGTGTATGCAGGTGATATGATAGTTTAGATGTAAAGACATATGTACTGTATAATGTAGGATAACTCTAACGTCCGATATATGTACTGTATAATGTAGGATAACTTTAGCGCCCACCTCTTAGGCTGTAAATTCGCATGTTTTTATTTTATTTTTATTTATTTATTTTTATTTTTTATTTTTTTTACCAAAAATTAAAGAAACTAATTACTACTTCCGTCCCAATATTATTGTCCACAGACAAGAAATACACAGTTTAAGAAAAATGCATTAATTACTGCTTTGATTTCTACGAAAGTTAAAAAAAGACACTTTTACCCTTTAATAATTAATTAATGTTTTCTTATATTTTTGTAAATATCAATTTGGACTAAAGGTAATATGGTAAACTTAAACAACTCCAACTATTATTTTTAGTAATGGACAATTATTTTGGGACATATGAAAAAGGAAAGATGGACAATAATATTGGGACGGAGGGAGTATTAGTTTTTAACTTTTTTCGTTGCAGTTGAAGACGAAGCGACTGAGGAGGTTGAATTGGAAGCGGCGAAAGATGAGACTAAGTCCAAGTAGATGCTGAGTTAACATACGACGGCACAAGTGGGAAAGGTTGACCATGTCCACAAGTAAGTCCGTTAAATTCTGATTAGTTTCACCTTTGGAGTTGGTAGTTTTACGGGCAGGCCTGTTTTTCGGCCCCTATGCTAAGTTCCGTCCAAATACATGCATATACATTGCACTTGGTATATCTTCTTAAATAACATTGGCGGCGGCCATTTACAACTGTCACAACATATAAATTTCTATACCTGCTTTGCTCCCGTATGCAACTTCTCCTTTGTCAGCAGTGCGAGATCATATGGCAGTGCAATCAAATCATGCAATGGCAGTTTCACCAAGTACGTTGGTCACTTTAAGTTCCCTTATTCTTATACCATCAACCCTTTCTCTTGGTTATCTAATGGTCGCCTTATTTGCTGCAGGTAATGTATCTCTCTCCTTGCCAAATACCGAGGATCAGCAAACGTGTACGAGTCTCCCACAGATTTGCAGGCAAGGTTTCCTTTTTCTAGCTACTTTTTGTTTAGCCACTAAAATTATGTGATGTGATTAAAACAGGGAACTTATGAACCACTAATGTTTGTTGTTGTATGTAACCATATTACAGGTCAACTACGGTCTACGTCTACGGCCATTAAAAATCAAGGTGGCCAGTACAATCACCGAATGCATCATTCCCAAGGTTATGTCTTTACGTTATGTATTTCCGTATCTCCATTCATCTCCGTATCTCCATTCATTCACAAGCAGCTTCATAATATCGTATGATCAATCCCTCTTTGAGTCCGTTAATAACATTTCTTTTCTTTTATTACAGTTCCTTTGATTCCCTCACCAAAAAACTTACCATCTACACGTACCAGAAGTGGTAGAGGAGGACGGCCACGCCAAGGTTTGTTGGTTTGCTTTTTATTCATGCCATTTGTCTCACCATTGTTTTAAACTATTTGGCCTCTGTATACTCACAATGTGCTTCCTTATCTAATGGTCTTTCAGCGCGCTCTTGATGCGTGGGAATCGCAACAGGCTTTACCTCTCGAGAAGCTTACAACCCCCACCAGGCAGTGTACCTGATCGTTGTAGTATAGTATAGTGACAAGTACCGGGGGATTGATCGTTCAGCTTAGGAATAGTGTCGCTAGGATTAGAAAGCCTAAATACTAGTTCTAGAGGTGATGGATGATTATTTTTGTATTTTTATATTTTTATGAAAGCAAGTAAAATCTCGGGGTTTGAAGGATTTGGGCGGAATTAGTTGCTAATCAACTAACCCAATACTAAGATGCAATCAAAATAAAATACTAAAAATGAAAATTATACTAAGGTTGTGAGCAGTAATTGGAGAAAATGTGTTTACTTAGATTTCACTACTCCCTAGACATCTTTTACACGTTAATTACTTGTTATAATTGCATGGATGACGGATCGTATTCCT
>JARVZY010007258.1:0-23860 GCA_030686995.1 Artemisia argyi | reverse complement strand
CCATATGTGAAGTTGTGAACTCATCAATGTTCACAACGACCCGGTTCATGCCGTTGACAACGACCTGGTTCATGCCGAACATATGAGAGGTAAATCGGTAACACCACAATCAAAGGTACACGAAAGTTTAAACTCATAGCCACCGCTCTATGATAAATGTCCTTTTACCCTTGTGTACCATCGATGGGAAGAAAAAATGATTCCATTTGTTGAAATACGGAGTAAAACTTTTACTACAAAGCTAAATTTTATATGCTAGAGAACAAAATCACAAATTCAAATATCATAAATACATAAAGTAAACCTGCCTCCACTATCGATCTGCTTGCTTCCGTACTCTTCACTAGATGGGACAAATTGGGCCATGAGTCATGACCCTTTACACATACGCACCCACTATCATATCCTCTATATATTTCGTCGACTAATTAATCCCCACTATCCCATCGAATCATATCTTATTTGTACACAATCATCTTCATTGTTGTATTGTATTAGTAACTATGGAAGTTGTACTCAGGTTGGTTGAGTCGAGTCCTACTTATTACGAGCCACCTCCGCAGCTTCAACATTACTCATCTCGGCCAACGCTAGGATTTCCTTTGGGCACGGGCTTGTTGTTGATCATTATATTTAGCCTTAGTGGTTTCTTTTCTTGTTGTTATCATTGGGACAAGCTTCGTCACCTCCGCGGTTCTATTGAATCTGATGACTCGATTTCAAAACCAAATCCCGACTCCACGGTAATTTTCATTATAGGTTACGTTAAATTATTTTATTTTTTTGCTATTGGCTAAATGTTTAAGTACAAAACTATGTTGTTTCAACATTGTTATAACATATTTTTAATCAATGTTTTCATTAACAGGAAAAGAAACACATAGAGAATGAGAGTTTGCCAGTTATAATGCCGGGAGATCGAATTGCAAAGTTCATAGCATTACCATGTCCCTGTGAACCAGCAAGACTCGAAAAGATCGTCGTGAAAGTGGTTGAGAAGCCACCTAAACCGCCACATATAGTGGTTCCAATGTATTGAATTTGGAACCAATCAAAATACCTCTTTTAGTTTCTCACATGTAATTTGTATATATGACTTTAATATATAAAATCGATACCGATTCTTCTTTTGATAATCTAACACCTCAACTTCCACTTCTTTCCTTTTGGAAATTGGAATGACCTTCTCACGTATACATTGTCTATTTTTCTTGTTTTCATCGAATAGACAGCGTCTTTACTTAATTGTTTTTTAATATTCATATGCAAGTACTTTGCAGTTGATCTTGTACCCTACAAAATCAATATTAATTTGAATGTACGCTGTGTTCTTTTGGGAAGGAAAAGGGAGGAAAAGGAAGGAAAGTGACAAAAAGTACAAGTGGGGACACAAATGGTACAATTATTAACAACACAACTAAATCACTTTCAAATTAAAAAATATTAATAACCCTTAAGTAAAACGACTTTTTTTCTTTTAATCATAGTTGGTGGAAACAACCTGAAATGGCCACACACTAACCTATCTAAAAGGGTAGTTTTACCCAATTTAAGTCTGTGTGTATGTAGATTCAAGCCCCCATACGTTAATCGGCGATAACATAGTTAAAAAATGACTTTTTACCCAACTTAAGCATGTATTTAGACGCTAAAGCGAGATGTTGACAGCCAACTCATCATATATTTAGACTTAAATAACAAAATAGTTTTAAAGCATCGGTGATCGAATCATTTCCATTGCATGAAAGCGTATAAAATGAACTTTTTCTTTATAATTATTGCTATAAGTTTAGAGCAAAGGACATGAAAATGTTGTTAACTTACTATTTTTTTCGTTTGTTGTGTAGTTATTTTTATTTTTTCTTGAGTAAATTTCAAATTTAGTCACTCACCTACTGTGAAAGTGCAAAAACAACCCCGAGTCATAAAGGCATACAAAAACGCCACTCACATTATGGATAAGTACAAAAAATCCACCGAGAGCTACTTTTTGCTAACGCCCGTTAGTTATCCCGTTAGTCAAGGGTAAATACATATGAAATGACTAATATACCCCTTCATCTTCAGATACAATCATCATTGGCTCCGCTACTTGATGCGTGCGATATGTCAGTGTAGCATAGGGTGTTTAAGCCTTTTCAAGTTTTCCATTTATACTTAGCCGACTTATTACTAACACACACACTTTAACGAGCAGTGTACCCGATCAATATGTATATAGTGGTAAGTAGAGTGTCAAACACTAAGAATGAAACGTAATATCTATTTGATATAATCAATATTTCAATATCTAAGTTAGTTTTACAATCTAATCTAATAAAACGGGGGTTTAGCCTAAGAGACTAACACAGATTTAATAAACAATAAAAGTAAAACTAATAAGAACGAATCAGTGAATAGCAATCACGTACACAGGTAGATAATAGAAACACGTAAGAAGATCTGTCCTTATAATTAAGTAGCTTGTCACTTGTTTTATTACTAGTTTTATATGATGAGTATCGTAATCTAATCTGTCTCGTTGGATCCTAATATCGGCGAGTAAACTCTTAATGATTACTTATATTTATCCTACTTTCTAGACGCTAGATAAGCAGGCGAGGAACAGGTATGGTAGCCCAGAAGACTCAACTAAACACAGAGGTTATCAATGCACAAATAAAGTCACTAAAAACATCAATCATATAAACTTTAACCGATGGGAAAGCAATTTTAAGGGGAGCAGAATGGTGGCCACAAGCCCATCAATCCTGATGGATTAAAGCTTACTAATAAATAAACAAAACTACTTAATGAATTATACACATCCAGGACCTTCTTACGGCTTTAAGATCTTCGTTTGAGGCATGTCTAGTGATGCTTCTTCGACTGAATTCGTCTCCTTAGGGTTTTTTTGTACATAAAACTCGTATCTGTCTTGTGGTATTTATAGTTTCTGTCTGAGGGGTCGATGCGGCGCATGTTGATGACAGGTGCGGCACATCTACTTAACTTCGCGTGAGGTCTAATGTTATTATATTTTGGAATATTAGTACACCGCCTTTAGATGCGGCGTAACTTCTTTCTCTATGTGGCGCATGTTCTTTAACGTCTTGGATAGTATTTGGTGAAGTCTTTAGCTGATACGCCGCATGTTGTAAATGAGATGCGGCGTATTTTGGAGTAGAACAAGTTGATTATCCTTCGTTGACCAAAGTTTCATATGCGGCGCATGCTGTAATTAGATGCGACGCATTCTTCAAAGTCAGGCAATGGTCTTCGAATTCATCTAAGTATGATGTTGCGGCGTATCTGTTGAGAGTGATACGGCGCATCTCTTGAATTTCAGTAGACTTTTCAAATCTTGAGCATTTAGCTCCATAATTCGTCCAATATCATTAACTTTCACCAATTGCTTGTTTTTACCTGAGAATTACTAAAGTAAACATTAAGGCACCAATTCTCATACAAAATAAAACAAAACAAGTCAATTAAATAAGATAAATGATGCTAATAAAATATACTTATTTGATCTCATCAAATATCCCCCCTCTTGAACTTTACTTGTCCTCAAGTAAACCTTTAGAATAAACATAATGAAAATGCATCCTTGACAGAATATTTTTACATTTAAGCACTTATTCGTTTTAACATAATTGCATGGCCAAACGCTTAACTAATTAGAAACAAAATATATTATTAATAAAAGCAAATCTAATCATTTAATTGTCCGGACGTGACGAATATTCTATCATATGCTTGACAAGGATACACATCTCCCCCACTAAAGCTAAGAAGTAAAAAGTCTAAAGTGGTAAAAAGGGTTTTTTGGTTCATGGGTTAAACCTAGCTTTGCTTGAACATTTCCTGCATAAACTTAGTAGATCGCTAGCGCGAGTCCTCGACGCTTTAACTAACGGATGGTCACTAGTATGCTTCATGGATCGCTGGCGCGAGTCCTTGATCTTTCAAATGATGGATGGTAACTAATGAGTTCCTTGGATCGGTGGCACGTTATTTTCATAACGGATGGTCACCAAGTTGCACACCAGATCACTGGCACATCATTTAATCAATCTTAAACTCGGATGGTCACCAATTCACACACCAGATCGCTGGTGCGTTAGCTAATTGATGACGTATAGCCTATAGTTGGGCCACGAGCCCAAATTATAGACATTACTAAGCCCAAACCCACCACGAGGGGGTTATCATGACAAGTGACTTGGGCCATAATTACCAACGGCTTAGGCTCACGAAGCCCAAAGCCCAACCAAAACACACAATTAAAGGATAAGGATCTTCTATTTACAGAATAGATATCCTTACCCCGGATAAGCACCACGAGTGCGAAGAGTAAGGAATAAGAAACCTACACGGTTTCTACACCCCTATATATAGAATGATATATTCTCATTAAAAGGTACGATTTATACAATCCCTAACTCTTCAACTAAACCCTAAACCGATTACTTACTCTCACGCCGGAGTCTAATCGTGGGAGACAATCCCACGATAAGCCTAACGGTGTTGTTTGCTTTCTTAGTGCGCAGGTCTCACAAGCACTAAAGTTCTAATTGGTACGAGAGCAGGAGTCCAAACAAGGTAAGCCCAACTTTTGTATCAACAAGTGGCGCCATCCGTGGGACCCTACATTAAGAACTCAAGAATAGAATGCCGAAAAACAAGAACTCAGGGCAGCGGACTCCACAGCCGGAGAGAACACGTGATGATTCACATAGGAAGAAGCATCAAGATTCGACTCCTAAGCCGAATTCTGGAACAACCAGTGCACCTAATCATCGGGAATCAAATGTAACTCCAATCCCTACCGCGGTAGAATTGCCTTTGGGGACAACCCGAACTACCACCGTAGTCTCAAGCGCTGAGGACATTCAGCGCACACTCTTTACCACTCCCCATCAGGTGTCATCCATAGTGGACAACACTGTGCCACCAGGAGTGCCTAATAGAGAGAGGGAACCTCATGCGGAGACGGACATCCTCGCAGTAGAAGAGGATGCACCTGAGGTGACATTGAACGATTTTGTGTCCCAACATTATGAGACCTTAACTAGTCTCATGCAAGAGGAGGCAAGGAAAAGGTCAAGCCGCAACCAGCAAAATCGGCTAGACTTTAGCCAATTAAAATCTCCACCACGCCACCATGAGCGCAGAAACAGTGAGAGGCGCACCAACGTCCATGATAGACTTGGTACAACATCTAACTCTCAATACTAGGAGGATTATGAAGATAATGCGAGGCACACCAGTGTCCATGCTAGACTTGGTAGCCGCAGGATACAAGATATACTTGGACGACAACGCTCACCAAGCGTAAGCACCTCAAGGTCAGGAAGCAGAAGAATCCAAGATAGACTGGGGAAACACTATTCCCCAAGTACAAGTCCTTCAAATTCGGACTCCGAGGAAAAACGGCGCAAGCGCCACAGGAGAAACAACTCCCCCTCAAGCAGCTCCTCGGACAACGAGGATAGAGAGACAGGACATTGGAAATCTAAGAACCAACGCCGGTACGATGAGGACGAGGATATTTCCCTTCCTTGGCGTCGCCAAAAGGTTGATGCGTTCACGCGACGCATAAGCGATTTCTCAGATGACAAGAAAAGGCGCATGCCCACCAATGTTAAAACATACGATGGCACGGGTGATCCTGATGATCACCTAAAAATTTTCGAGTCAGCGGCTGCTATCGAAAACTGGCCACAACCTGTGTGGTGCCATATGTTCAACTCTACCTTAGTGGGGAATGCGCGAACATGGTTCAGCAAGCTTCCACGACGAAGCATAAATAGGTTTGAAGAGCTGCGGAAAGCATTCCGCCTTAATTTCACGCAACGAAAGAAGTGCACAAAGAACCCTGTGGAGCTAGCCAGAGTAAAACAGCGCCAAGGGGAATCAACAAGCGCTTACATGGAGCGTTTCAAGGATGAATGCATGCAAGTCAAGACATGCCCCGAGGTACTAAAAATCTCAGGGTTCATGAACGGGATCAATAACCCAGAGCTGATACGGAAGCTAAATGATATAGTACCCCAAAGCTTTGATGAGCTAACAAAGCGCACTTGATCCTTCATCCAAGGGGAAGCGGCAGCGGCAGATAGCAAAAAAGGTTACTCAACCTTTAAACCACAAGAACAGTTAAGGAGACAATCCAATGACCAAAGTGGCAACCGCAACAGGAATTACCGCAACCATGGTAGTGGAAGGGATAACGACAAGTACGTCCCACTCACAAAAACCCCTAAGGAAATATTCGCGACAGAAGGAGCAAATTTTCCAAAACCTCCACCTATGATCACCCCAGAAGAAAAGCGCATCGGAGGAGGATACTGCGAATACCATGGACAGAAGGGTCACACTACTAACGAGTGCGTTCAACTACGTCAGCTAATTGATAAATTAGTAAGAGAAGGAAAGATGGACCACCTCGTTAAAAACATCAAAGAGGGAAAAGATAGACAAAGAAATGGGGCCAAAAAAGAAATACCAAAAAATAAGGCTGATACGATATACATGATACAATCATGGCAGCGAAATACGAAACAAAAAACCAGCCAAATATTTTCCAAGGGAAACCATATCTCTTTCCCCACTCTCACCGCGGTAAACGCAGTGGTAGAACCACTCACCATCGAGATACAAGCGGGAGGTCACGATATCCACCGCATGTATGTCGATGGAGGAGCGTCTGCGGACATCATGTACGAACACTGCTTCAGAAGGCTAAAACCTGAGATACAAAACCAGTTAATTCCGGCCATGACGTCGCTGACTGGATTCACAAGTGAAAAAATTTGGCCCATGGGGCAATTACGCATACTTGTGGTCATCGGTAATGAATACCATTCTACAACGGCTTGGATGAACTTCATGGTGATCAGGTCTCCCTCGTCATACAATGGCATCATTGGGAGACCAGGGATATCAGCCATGCGCGCAGTTCCATCCACAACACATGGGATGCTCAAGTCCACAGTGGAAGGGGGAATCGTCACCCTCTACAACACTACCGCATCTCCAAGAGAATGCAACATAGTAGCAGATGAAGCTCCGCGCGCTCCAGAACAGCACAAAACCAAGGTGACAAACCTGAAAGTTGCAATCCACCCAGATTATCCTGACCAAGAGATATCAATTGGGGGATCACTGTCTGACAAGGGCAAAGCAGCTGTGTGCGCATTATTGCAAAAGAACCTAAACATCTTTGCATGGGAACCGAAACACATGACCGGAGTGCCAAGAGCCATTACTGAACACAAGCTCAAAATCCGACAAGGATATCCTCCAATACGGTAGAAAAAATGTGGCCAAGCTCCAGAACGCGCAAAAGCTATCCTAGAGGAAGTACACAAGCTCGTGGACGCAGGGATCATGCGAGAGGTTTATTACCACGATTGGCTTTCCAACCCAATGATGGTAAAGAAAAGCGATGGTAGCTGGAGAATGTGTGTGGACTTCACCGATCTCAACAAAGCATGTCCACAAGACTGCTACCCACTACTAGAAATTGATTGGAAAGTAGAATCCCTGTGCGGGTATCCCTTTAAATGCTTCCTAGATGCATACAAAGGATACCACCAAATTCAAATGGCCAAGGAGGATGAAGAAAAAACAGCTTTCCACACGAGTCAAGGGGTGTATTGCTACACAAAAATGCCCTTTGGTTAAAAAATGCAGGAGCCACATACCAACGGTTAGTGGATAACGCATTCGAGAAGCAAGTAGGCCGCAATTCGGAGGTCTATGTTGATGACCTAGTCATAAAAATCCATACCGAAGAGGAATTGGTGCGTGACATAGAGGAGACGTTTAAAACATTGGGAAGAATAAACATGAAGTTGAATCCTAAGAAGTACCCTTTCGGAGCAACAGAAGGCATGTTTCTTGGATACCTAATAGAACCCGGTGGTATTAAACCTTGTCCAGAAAAGACAAGAGCGGTCATCGAACTACCTTCACCGCGCACACTAAAAGAAGTCCAGTCACTAAACGGCAAATTAGCCGAGCTAAACTGATTCTTGTCTAAATCAGCGGACAAATCACTTCCTCTCTTTAAAACACTCATGAAGTGCACAAAGAAGGGAGATTTTCGATGGACTCCAGAAGCAGAAGAAGCTTTCCAGCAGCTAAAACAAAACCTAGCAGAGCTACCAAAGCTTGTCGCACCCCGACAAGGGGAATAATTGATCATGTATCTCTCAGCGACCCATGGAGCAGTCAGCGCGGTACTACTGACAGATAGAAACTCTGTTCAAACACCTATATACTTCGTAAGCAAATCCCTCAAGAAGACAGAAACTAACTACACTGCTATGGAGAAACTGGTCCTAGCTCTAGTATTCGCAGCTAAGAGACTGCGCAGGTACTTCCAAGCGCATCCGATAGCTGTAATCACGGACCAACCCATCAAGCAGGTTATCTCTAAACCTGATGCATCAGGGCGGCTTCAAAAGTGGAGCGTATTATTGAGCGAGTATAACATCTCCTATAGGCCGCGCACCGCGATCAAGGGATAGATATTGGCTGATTTCATTATCGAAAAGCCAGATGCCGATACTCCATCACCAACGGTTGTAGTACCATTACAAGAACCGTGGGATCTATTTACGGATGGATCCTCGTGCGCAGAAGGATCAGGCGCAGGCCTTATCCTTACCAGCCCAGATGGAACAGAACACACTTACGCACTGCGTTTTGAATTCATAGCCACAAACAATGAGGCGGAATATGAATCATTACTGGCTGGACTCCGCATAGCAAATCAAATGGGCGTACGCAATCTAGAAGCTAATGTGGATTCACGATTAGTAGCTAACCACGTGTTAGGCGAGTATGTGGCTCAAGAAGATCACATGATCCAATACCTCGATAAAGCTAAATCCTTGATCAAGAATTTTGACAAGTTTTCCATTAAACAAATCCCACGAGGAGAAAATAAAAAAGCAGATGCTCTAAGTAAAATCGCATCCACAAGCTTTGCACACCTATCCAAACAGGTATTGGTGGAAATGTTGAAGAACAAATCCATCTCCGAGATGGAAGTATCCACAGTGATAGAAGAAGAAAATCCTACGTGGATGACACCCATCATGGATTTTATTAGCAAGGGAACACTCCCCCAGGAACAAAAGGACGCTCGACGGATACGGCGCACAGCGCAGAGATTCGAACTTCGAGATGGTATCCTATATCGGCGTTCATTCCTACAACCATGGCTTAGGTGTATCGGACCTCTTCAGGCAGACTACGTACTCTGGGAAATACACTCCGGATCTTGCAGCATGCACTCAGGACCACGGTCTGTTGTAGCGCGTGCCCTGCGATCCGGGTACTATTGGCCCACCATGCACCACGACGCGTGGGACATGATTAGAAGATGCAACGACTGCCAAGTCTACAGACTCATTCCGCGTCGACCACAAGATGAGCTAACACCCATCACCTCACCATGGCCATTCCATAAATGGAGAATTGACATTGCAGGACCCTTTCCAGTCGCAGCAGGAGGACTCAAGTTCCTCATTGTCGCCATTGACTACTTTACCAAATGGATCGAGGCAAAAGCAGTGGCAAGTATCACAGGCAACCAGGTCAAACGATTCGTTTGGGATAACATCGTATGCCGCTTTGGCCTACTTGGAGAAATTATTTCGGACAACGGAAAACAATTCTGTGATAACCCATTCAAAGATTGGTGCGCGTAGTTAAACATCACACAGCACTTCGCGTCAGTCAAACATCCACAAACAAATGAATTAGTAGAACGCGCGAATCGTAGTCTGGGTGAAGGAATTAAGGCGCGCCTAGACAGACACAAAGGAAGATGGGTGGATGAATTATCGCATGTTCTGTGGGCCCACCGCACAGAAATCAAAGTCAGCAACGGCGATACACTTTTTTCTCTTGTCTACGAGACAGAAGCTGTTATACCAGCAGAAATTGGAATGCCAACAATCCGTACATCGGAAGTTAACGTCACAACAAACGATGATGAACGATGTATTCTCTTAGATCTGTTGGAAGAACGACGCGAAAGGGCGGCTATCCGCGAAGCAAAAGCGAAATCGAAGATGAAAAAGTATTATGATGCAAGAGTCAGAAACACTTCTTTCAAACCAGGGGACTTAGTCTACCGCGCCAACGATGCAAGCCACGCAGAATACACGGGCAAGCTCGGACCCAAGTGGGAAGGGCCTTACGAGGTCACAGAAGCATTAGGCGACGGTGCGTACAGAGTGCGCGACATGAAAGGCCACGAGCTACCACGCACCTGGAACATTTGCAATCTAAAGAGATGCTACCTTTAGGCCACAACCCACACACTGACACCTCTACACTTTAGTAAGCGCTCAATAAATGTTGGTGTATTTATTTTTTTTTCTTTCTTAGGAAATTGTCCTTTTTGCACTTGCAACAATTAATAAAGCATTGTGGTTTCTAGCTAACTCCACAACACATTTTAACATTATTGCTTACATTATCTATTTATGTTTCAATTCTGTTTATATTATTGCCTACATGGCGTGCATGCACATATTAAGACCACACGAGGGCAGACAGGATGAGTAAACCTACTAAAGTACTCGTTGAGTAAGAGGGTTGCAAACCCATCAACATCGGGTCACGTATCCATGTTAAACACCTTACTATCAAGACGTTGGAGTAAGTTAATAAGTACACCCCATGATGGATGCACTTTATAGCACACTGTGCGCGTTTAACTAAACATGGACTCAAGACAATTGACACATACATAGTGGAATTCGCAGTACGCTGCACCCCACCACATGGATTCAAAACAACTGACTCCTAAATTCGTACACTAACTTCATACAAGCTTATGACTTTAGTACGCATCTCACAATAAATGCGCAACAACAAATAAACCAAGACACTTGGTTACTAAAAATGATAAACGTAGTACGCTACACATTTACTCGCACATTTGTTAAGGTTATGGACCGCAAACTTTTCCTAAGTTACGGACTTAATGCACAAATTCTGGGCTCAAGTGCAAGATATTATATGCACATCATAACTCTAGATAAGTCTTTCACATAATAAAGACAAAGAAAAAATCTAAGTACAAAACAATATATGTACACAAAAGAGTTCCATAATTTTATTTACCAAAAAAACTACGAGTTTTTACAAAGCTATAACTACGAGTTATACATATCTACACACTATGGATACACTCGGGGGAGGGCTCTGGCACAGCTGAGCTCCCCGCCTCCTGAAGCTTCTTCAACAACAGCGCATCTTTTGGTGACACGGTCGCCACACTGACTGCAACACCATTCGACCTGGGAAGATGTGCAACACCCACACCGCAGAGAGGAGCTTTCCCTTTAAGACCTTTATTCTTGGTCGCCCTCTCTACATGACGCTCCAAAACCTCCTTCAGAGGCACCTCCGTCTCAAGAGCGAAGGGGTTAAGGATGTCACGTGGTCGCGCGAGCACTGGAACCTGCAGTTGGGACTCATCAGGCTTCAAGAAGAAGTCAGATTCGGCCTCTGCGTTCTCTGTTATATGCCTCCCAAGTGTTAATCCCTGCATGATCAATCGGATTGGATAATCTTGTTCGCGCTCCAGCTGCGCAATATGTGGAAGCTCAAAGAGCCTCATCCCTTCCATCGCCTGCACAAGTTCGTCGTAGGCACCAGCATTGTAGTCAGGAACCTCAGAAGGAGAAACCTTCAGCAGTTGCGCCTCAGCCAACTCTTCCACAGCCTGCGCCTTGCCACGAGCAACGGCGCACTCTACCACCTTCCCAAAGGCACCCACGACCTCTGGGGACTCCAATGTGCTCATGGCAGCCAGGCGCAAGCCATGGCTGATCAACCACATGCGAAAACAACGACAAACGCATTAGAAGAGAAACATAAAATATACAAAAATTAACGAGGAATGTACAACAAGTACCTGCACTCCGCAATCGTAGACATCAGATGAGGATACAACTCCTCATCATACTCTATGCTCAGCCTACGCAGCTTCTCTTCCTGCGCCTCCACAGAGTCCTCTACCTTCTTGGCAAACTGAGCAAGCTGACCGCAGAGCTCATTCTTCCTCTCTTCTAGGTATTTTACCCCCCAGGCGAGGTCAGCCTTATATTGCTGCGATTCCCCACGTTCGTGCTGCAGCTCTGCCATAAACACTAGTTTCTCCTCAATCGCCTTCTTGGCGCGCTCATCGGCAGCCAACACCTCTGCCTGAGCCTCAGCCAACTGTGCTTTGAGCTGGGCAATCTGCTCATCCCTCTGAGCAAGGTACCTCCCTCAACAACGGCTCGCGCCTTTAGCTGAGTGACCAACTCAGCCTGGCGAGCAGCAACACTAGCCAACTCCTCCACCAACTCCGGCACAGACATCTGCGCCGCCGCCTTCAGAGGCTCCTCCACATCAGCAGTCTTAGGCGATGCGGCATGATCAGCAAAAGCTGCATCACCATCTGCAGCTTGGTCCCTACGAAATGAAGAAAATGTAGTTAGTACGCGGATACGGCAAATAAAATAAAATTACAGTTATAAATACTTACACAAGTGGTGGAGATCTGGCCTGATTCTTCTACGCGCTAGTAGCAGACATCTCATCTGGCGCATCTGACTCATCCTCACCAATTAGGCGGCGCCTCCTTTTGGAGGTACCAACAACATAACCACCAGAAGACGCTTCCTTGCGCTTCTCCCTACAAACCTCCACAATCTCCACACTGTTGGATGACTCCACATGCGTCTCTTCCTCCATAGGAGACTTCTCCTCAGTAGGAGGGACAACCTGCACCGACGCAACAAGCACAGCTGCAGGGGGAGAGTCCTCGCGCTCAATAGGCCCAAACACCGTCAGGTGCCCCGCCGTGGCCTGTAAAATGGGCTGCTCACCCTCCCTCAGGGGACGTACCCCCACTGTCACACGCTTGGGTTCCTTTAGCTTCACAACAGCGAACAAATCCATCTCTGCGACAGACAAAAGACAAATAACAAAGAACAAAGTTATTCAAGGGATAAAAGCAAAATACTTACATTATAGAGGCAATAAAAGGATGAGCACCCACCCTTGCTGTTCTCATCGATGAAGGTTGGAACCTCGTCCGCACCCTCAAAATAATTACGGCTCACCCCCATAAGCACCGAGAACTCCTCAGGATAGGAGTTAATGGGAATGCGGTTACCATCAATTATGTCCGCATCCGCGGCACTGTAAGAACCAGGGATAGGATGCTCATCCCTCGGCAACGACCTTTGAGTATAGAACTCAAAGCGCGACGGAAATACAGCATCATCTACCCAGAAGAAGTACTCTCTCCAATGCCTAAAGGAATCTACCTTCTCGACATAGCATTGAAGGGGCCCTGCGCGTTTTGCAAAAGAAACCCATCCATGTGACCACGTTGTGTGGTAAAACGCACGGAATAGGTCAACTATCGGAATGATAGCCAATAACCGATAATTAATCTCAAAATTTGATATCTTAGCCGCACCTATACAGTGTAGCTAGGAGATATGGAGTTGGTAATGATTGAGCACGTTGCTCAAAAAGACAGAAATGGGTACGCGATAATTCGCGTAATCAAAAAAGCGTGTATACAAACCGATTTTCCCATCGGGTAAATCGGCAATACACGCATCCACATCTGGTGCTTCAGGAAGGATGTCGAGAGGAATGAAGAAGTCAGAAGAAAACTAACGTACGTCATCCTCATCCAACCTAGAGCGGAATTGTAACACCCCCAAAATCATCACGTCAGCGGAAGACTTAACATGTCAGCGGAAGACTTAAAATGTCAGCGGAAGACTTTTTGGGTGTTACTTCAAGGATCTTTATCACAATCATAGAAAATGACACAAAAGTGACGCTTTAAAGTTTAATTCATTCAAAATACCAAATATTCGAGACATCAAGATGTTTCATGGTTTAAACAACAAATTTATTTGAAATGTGTCAAAACGTTTATTTAAGCCCATGCCGGGTTACATGCCCACTCCGTGCCTTCAAGTTCCTTCTTGTTTAGTTACCTGAGATAAACACATGCTAAAAGTGTCAACACAAAGGTTGGTGAGTTCATAGAGTTTATAGTTTCGAATATTAATTTCCAAAATCAAAGAGTTTACAAGTCCACAGTGTTTATAATAAGAGTTGATTATCCAATTAAAGTGTGAGAAAATCCATAGTGTTCATAGTTTAAATCGTTGATTTATCAAAATCAGAAAATGAGTGATTTCCTTATTAATTCAAAAATAGTCCGTTAGTTTGCCCTTCACCGGGTCAACACCAAAATAGTAGTTTGTTTGACCTAACCGGGTCAACACCAAAATAGTTTGTTCGTTTGCCAATTATTAATAGTTTTCCTGCTATATAGTGAGCACAATCTCATCGTTTAATAAAACAGTGGGCTACAGCATTGTACACCCCAAAGATCAGTCGTTGTAATACTGTATCATGACTACAGTACTACCGTTCTATTGCTCTAAGCTCATGACACTCAACGATTAACAGGCATCAAAATTATCCATAATAATGATGTAAAACAGTGGCCCTCAAGATAGGTATTTACCAGTAACCTATGAAATCAAATAGCGTGCATTTCGTGGCTTTCCTCTAGCGACCAAATGGGGATTGTCAATCCCTAATAGATCTATTCACAACTACTTACGCTCACCCTTTGGGTGATTAAGGTGCATGAACGAGGGACTTTTGGTAATCGGTACTTAGGCAATAGAGATCAAATATAGCATACCATTGAAAAATCACTTGTAATCATGTCTATAGCAGGTATTTCCTTATGAGATATAAAAATGGGTAAACCAGTAAAGTTTATATGAAATACAATCATGTATTTAGTTAATGAATACTCGTAAAAGTAAAAACAGTAGTTAAGCATGCATCTCCCCCAAAAAAGTTTATAAACCATTGTAAAACAAGTAAGAGTAGGGGCTATGACTCACCTTAGTAGTACAGTAGTAGTGGTAGTAACATAATCTCAACGATGCAAGGCAACGGCTTCACACACAACCTAAAAGATATGGTATGTTTTAGTTGATAGTCTAAATCTCGTTTTATCGCGAATATTTGTCATTTAGTTTGTTATTAAAACTCGTGTTCGTTTAAATGCTTGAAGTTCAAGAACAAAGTTATATATTCATATAACTTGTGAGTGTAATGATCGATGATCGATGTGCGATGGAAAATCATAAACAATAAGTCAAAGTATGTAGACGATGTTTTATGATGTTAGCTTTAAAAGAAAAGAAATAAACGTATCGTTATATATATATATATATATATATATATATATATATATATATATATATATATATATATATATATATATATATATATATATATATATATCGTTAAAATTTATTTATAGTTACGCGAATATTTATATCGTATATATATAAGTTAAATTTAAAAAAGTTTTATACTAAGTATGTGTATTTATATATAAAATATTAATATTATTTTTAAAAAATAATATTACAGAAAATCCCTTCAAGTTTTAAAATGTTACCCTTTTTAACCTTAACGGTCTAACTTTAACGCCGTTAGTCCAAAATTAACGATTGTTCCATTTTAAGTCCAATTACTATCACTATTTACATTTTTCAACTCCAAGTTTTAATATTAACAGTTTGTAACCCAAAAATTTAGATTTGACAGTTTCTACCCTAAGTTTGCAACTTTGGTAGTTTTAGTCCCTCGGTTTAAGAAAATTTGCAAAGTTAGTCCAAAATTTACCAAACTTAGAATTTAACATTTATACTTTTTCAATAAGCTCAGAATGTTCCAAATAATTTATTTCAACAGCTTAATAGCTTAAAAAGTGCTTATTTTTATAATTGGGCCTTAACGAGACACTTTTTAAGGCCCGTTAAAAAATTGAGATCCATTGGACTTACGGGACTTTTGGGTTTTGACTTGGGCTTGTTTTTAGAGTACAAAAATGTTACAGTTGAGCTTGTGGCATCAGCTTATCAAATAAGCTCAAAATAAGCTTAACGGGCTAACTAGCCCAATCGTTAGTTTTATAATAGTTATAGAAATTGATTTTTGTTCGATCAAAATAGCCCTTGAAATTAGCTTATACGAGTTTATAAAATCAAACAAAAAGTGTTACTCGATTGTTAGCTATGTCGACAATAAGTTCAAGTAATAAAATCAGTAGGTTACGTTTCTAGATTTTGAAATAACGAGGCCAAGTATAAGGTTCAACACAATTTCTAAAAATAGTTTGTAACCAAAAATATTCTAAGTGTTTTATTAAAATTTGAATGAGTCAAGTCATCTTGTAAGCGTGTCTAGTTTAATGAGTAAACGTTATTATTAGTGTCAAAACTTTGTATATCTCAATTAGTATTATATTAAACATTTAGGATAATCAATAAAATGTATATATTACGTTTTTACATAACGAGATAACGGATCAAAGTAAAGTGCCAAAAATAGAAAGTTATTGAAATGAAAACATGAATTAGGTGTCGTGTAGACTTACTCACTTCAAAAGGGGGCGTAAAACTTAGAGTGTGGTTCGAACAAGTGTAAATGGAAGTTTTGGATCGACTTGTGGCCAAGTAAGGATGTAGGATGAGTGATGACGCTCCTTGAACTTGTCTCTAGCCCTTCGAACTCCTTGCCAACTTTCTGTCCCGTTTCATGGTATGCTGCGGCTTATATTTTGTTATCGGGTTCGTTTGGGTGTGTGTTATCAACTGAGGTTGGATGTAAAGCTTATATAACGAGTTTAGTGAGTGAATAGAAGCCAAGATCATCTATGGTTGAGGGTTAGATCGAACGAAATGCATGTTGCCTCCAAAATCAACCAATCGGGGGTTTACAAGGTTAGATTGTGTAAGATTTTCGTTCCTGACATTCCTGACATATTATATTACGTGTATAGGTGTTTTGTAGGGATTGGGGAGCAAGGATGGCTCGTAAGAGAGCTTGGGACACGTTTGGGTAAAAATGCCAAAGGTGAGTTTCGGGGTTTGCTTGGGTCGTTTTTAGGGTAGTGAACGTGTGAGGGAGGGTGTATTTCTTACCATTCGTGTTTCTAGGGTACTAGGTGAAACGAGAGGAGCAATAATACGTAGGTGTTATATGTTGAAATCGCAAAGAATTGGAGTGGTTTTGTGGCTGGTCGCGACTGGGAAAGAAAAGAAAGGAAACAAAAATAATTAAGGGTCCGCTTGGGCTTTGGCCTGGTGGGCTTGCTGTTTGGCGTGGATCAGGCCCAATAGAAAACAAAGAGAAAAATAATTAAGGGTCCATTTGGTTGTAATTTGGGGTTTAAGTGAAAGGTTTGATGAGTTTCGTTTATAGATTGGGAAATATGAGAGTGATTGTGTACGTATAAGTGTATGTAACTATGAGCTTGCATGTGAAGACTTATATAGTGAGCTTTCGAAGGTATATACAAGGTAGGTTCTTATGAGTTGTTAAATCGAATGGTTTGCATGTTGCCTCACCTAGTATCAAATCGAGAAGTTACAAGTGTAAATAGACAACGAGAAGTGTGAATTAGTTTCTGACAAGTGATATAACCTTTAGTATTGGGTTTGTGTTGATTGGGGAGCAAGGGAGGTGATGCACATGGTTTCTAGGTTACATTTGAGGGAGTAATCAAGTGAGGGAGGTGGTGTAAGAGTTTTGCACATGTAGTAGTACTTAATTTTGAGTCCAGGTTGTATTTTAAAGATAATAGCTTGGGATTGCGTTTTTGGTTTAAAATCTCGCGTGTCTAGACGTAAAACATTATTTCGGACAATTTTCGTGCTTTACACTTTTCCTGGTTCGGAACATAAGAGCCTTAAAATTAGGATTTAAATTCGTTACAGAAAGTTGGTGGTTTATTAGAATTTATACAAAGTGTTATTACTTATTTGTGTTAATTTGAGATTGTGTAAGGTGCCTTAACTTGATCCATATTCTAGTATAGCAATTATATTTAAAATTTGATAACAATTGTCTTTCATGGTTCTTAGAAGCATGGAAACTAGAGTTGCGAAATAAAAGGGATACTTCGTGTGTAAAAGTTAAAATAAACTGAGCTAAAGCAAACATGTACTTGTGATTTGTAAATATAATAGTTAGAGGTGTGCTTGTTCAAAGTATCGTGTCGAGGTCCAAAATATTATTGAGCAATCTCGGGAATTTTCGTAGGCTCCGAAAATAAATAAATATTGTACGGTAAATATACGAAACGTATATTTATAAAATATAAACGTTTTAAATATATTATATTATTCGCGATATTTATAGATTATCGAGGTTGTGTGTAAGCATCGTTCCTAGGCAAATGGTCAATCATAATTGTTGTAGTGGTTCACATAATATGTCGTGCATAATAAAAAAAAATTTGTTCCCCGTAAAAAATGGTATTTGATTCACGTAATATCCTTTTATTCAATTATTGATATTTACTAATCGTATGGGAAAATTACGGGAGGTTACAGGAATTCGTGTAACTGAGCAACCATTTTATAACAAAGGTATATTAAATAATGCGCACGCGCAGATACCTAATGCAAATAGAAGATTGAAGGGAGAAGAAGCTTTTAGAATTTTTCAAATGGTGAAAAACGTTTGACTGTGTGAACTACAGTGAAAAGGGGCGGTGATTTATATAAGCAATCAAGAAACCCTAAATGGGGTGCCACGTGGATCCCACTAACAAATGTGTGGCTGGGAGATGGAAGGTACAAGCACTTTTCCCCTTCTCTCGAGGCACACGTGGATAGCCTCCCCGTTTTTCGAAGCACCCTTTGTGATATTTTGGGGCTTGGTACATTGTTCCTATCTTTTGGGCGGGAAGTATTTAAATTCTTCCCGCTACGCTTGCCGATAGTTTCATTAGTCTAGTATCCGCGGCTACAAGCCGCGCACACTAGACTGGGGGGACATGATGACGTATAGCCTATAGTTGGGCCACGAGCCCAAATTATAGACATTACTAAGCCCAAACCCACCACGAGGGGGTTATCATGACAAGTGACTTGGGCCATAATTACCAACGGCTTAGGCTCACGAAGCCCAAAGCCCAACCAAAACGCACGATTAAAGGATAAGGATCTTCTATTTACGGAATAGATATCCTTACCCCGGATAAGCACCACGAGTGTGAAGAGTAAGGAACAAGAAACCTACACGGTTTCTACACCCTTATATATAGAATGATATATTCTCATTAAAAGGTACGATTTATTACCTACTCTCATGCCGGAGTCTAATCGTGGGAGATAATCCCACGATAAGCCTAACGGTGTTGTTTGCTTTCTTAGTGCGCAGGTCTCACAAGCACTAAAGTTCTAATTGGTACGAGAGCAGGAGTCCAAACAAGGTGAGCCCAACTTTTGTATCAACACTAATTAATCTAATACTCGGATGGTCAATACCTTATTCATACATTTAATATTCTTACTTGGCCATCATCATATTCGAATGCTCGAAAGCTAACAACGAATATAACAATACGGTTGGGTATGGATAACATTTAGGATATAAATTGGTGTAAAATAAAAAAATACATAACAAGAAACAAATAGATTAAAGTCCTAAGTGTGGTTAGAATACTTCCCTACCATCCCATGAATAAGACTCATATCATTGAATAACTCACGCTTTGACTCTTTTATAACTCACGCTTTAGGTAGACACGAATTATACTCAATAAAATCTTAGACAAAGAATAAACAATCTTTAGTTGGCATTCCCATAACGTCCAACTCCCTTTCAATCCATAAATATAATACAACAATAGTGGCGATATCAACCACTTTAATACAAAACTTTACATCGTTGGTTTAAACAAACTACCAACTTCTTCTTTCTTTTTTTTTCTCATTTTTTTGATTTTTTTTAAATAACTAATGATGTAAAATTTTACCACAATACCATCACAAATAATTCTGGATAATAATTTTTCACTTTTTAGACTTTCAGACATAATGTAATAGTGAAAATAGTGAACATACGAAAAACTGACTAAAAATATACAATATGTACTTTCACTCCAATTGCATTGTGCAATTTCCCGACCTAACCAAAGATAATGAATTTATGCACACGAACATAGGTAACGCAAGGAAACACACTTTGCCTAAGCAACTAACCACGGACTTAAATCTACAGGGTAGGCTAAGGTGTAACAAAACATAATAATAAGGTGTATAAATCCTAAAGGAATGGCTCTACGTGTTTTTCTAAGGGTATCTTACTCTAAAAATGAGAGTATACAAAGGGATTATACGAGGGTTAACTAACCAGTGTAGTTAGTTAATATCACATAACATATAAAGGCTTTTTTGTGTAATCTTAGAATTTTATCTATTTAGACAAGTCACTCCAATTATAAAAATAATAATTATTATGGTGGTCTCGAATAGTATACAAGTCAAGTTCTAAAGTTTACAAGTCACCGGCACACTCATAGATTTGTGAATTTTGAAATCGCAATTTTAGAAAATAAAGCCTTGTGTGCAGCTATGCAACTTAGATTAAACAAAAACATGCTATTTTTTTTTAAATTTTGATGTATTAAGCGCAAATTAAAGCATACTCTTGAAAAATAAGGACAGGTAAGAGTTAAGTAAAAGTTCTAATTCTCCATCCCTCCACTTAAGTTAAGCAATGTCCCCGTTGTTTATTAAAATCAGGAAATTAAAAAGAATTAGAATGAAAAACTTTCCGGAGATTTGCTCGGTTTGATCCTCCATTATGCATTTGCGAGCAATAAATATAAATACCACCAATTATACACCTGAGTTTAAGAAGATCGGTACTTGTACAAAATTCATTAGTGGTTAGAAAATAAAAAATAAAAATAAAAATAAAACTGTAAATCATCAGGTCAGTCGATACGCCGCATCTTATTGAAGAAGATGCGTCGTATCGAGCCTGGAATAAATACGGAATAAAATAAAATAAAAGATAGGATGCGTCGTGATTGATGCTAAACCACTTAACTTATATTGACCAGATAATGGTCAACAAAGTCAAATAGCCTAGGTCAATGCTCCGGGTAATATAATGTATCACCGGGTCGTGAAATCCCGTTGAAGTGTGAAATGTGACTTTAGCGTATTAGGGATCGGGTAATTATTCACAGGAAAGGGTTATGATCAAAATTATTTGGAATTTATAAACAAATATAGCTTAGGAAAGCTACGTGAGTGATTACTGGAATTTGGATTACAAGGATTTGAGCTTAAACCAAAAGTTATACGTTTAAATTAAAAACGTATACTGATGAATCGTACAAAAAGTACAACTGAAGAACTGAGAGGGGTAAAAGTGTAAATTTGATATTTTTACAATCCTATGTATTAAAGAAAATTTTAAGAAAAAGAAAAAAAAGTATTTTTATACTATTTAATTATTTAATATTAATTATTTTACTAATTATCTATTTAATACTAGTTTAATTAATTAAAATTATTAGAAATACTAAAAAGGTTTAGAAAATTAAGAAAAATTTTATAAATCTAATTAACCATCATGGGAATCCTAAAAAATTATAAAAAGTTAATTCTAAGTATTTTTAAGCTAATTAAATAATTATTACTCTATTTATTAATTAATATCTAATTAAACTATTTAAATTATAAATACTATTAAATGAACAGTAAAAATTCTAGAAAAATTTATAAAATTATTTTAACTAAAATAAAAGCTATAAAAATTATAAAAACTTGGTTATACTATTTAAAAACTAATTATGCTATTTGATTGATTAATATTAATTAAAACTAAATTAAATTAAAATTAATTAGTAATACCACTAAAAGACAAAATAAAAATCTGGAAAAATTTGTAAAATTACTTTAACCTAAATAGTAATTTCTAAAAATATAAAAGTGATATATTATTTAGAAATTTAAATAAAAAGAAAAATAAATAGATAAATCCTATTAAATAGAAGCTATCACTATTCTTAAAAGTTGGTTTTTTTGGTTTTTCTTTTTTCTAAACTAATTATAGGATAAAATTAAGCACTTTTAATTAAGACACCTTTTTTACAACCCTGGAAATAAGCACTTGGAGTGCTTATTCACCTCACAGTTGACTTTTGTTGACTGTGATGGTTAATAAGCTCAAAATGGTAATGTGGGGGTCCACAATGGTGTTTCTTGGTTTCTCTGAGTCTAAGGAACACAACTAAGCAAAGATCAAGCAACAATCAGGCCTTAATAAGCCAAAAAGCAACAAATAAGCACTTTGCTTATTTGTTGACTTAGCAGTTGAGGGACAAACTTTATGGGCCAAACTAGGTAGGGTCCACAGATATTGGGGTCAAACAAAAGGTCAACCCTACTTCCTGGGTAGGAGGGGGGTTGAAAGATGCAAGGTCAAGGCTGTGGGACCCACTGGGTCAGTCACAAAGTTCTCCAAAGTGTCATTTTTTTTCACATGCCAATAATTCAAGGACCAATTTTGTATTTTCCCACTTTTTCAAAATTTCAAAACATCCCAGGGACTAATTTTGCCAACTTTGGATTTTCAGGGACTAATTATGTAATTTATGAAAACTTGCAACCCAATTATGAAATTTTGACTTTATTTGACTTTTAAGACCTTGGGTTGACTTTTCCTTAAAATAAATGCATAGGGACTAAAATTGACAAGTTTTGAAACTTGGGGGACTGAAACTGCCAATACTGCGAACTTTGTACGTTTTTTCTTTGTTTTTGCACATTTTGCTTTTAAAACACATAAAACACAATCCCTGGGATAATTTAAGTATTTTGATATCTTTTTGATTGTTTTTGTGCGTTTTGGCAGTTTAAATATATCGAAAACGATGAGTGTTTGAGCACTCATCAATCCCCCACACTGAACTATTGCTAGTCCCTAGCAATCTTTTTAGAAAACTTGATGGATTTTAAACTCTTTACCAAAAGCCATCACTTCTGGAGTAGCCAGGTGTAAGAACTGTGGCACACCTGATAACCGTGTGATTTTGAGCAAACCACCAGCTTTCAACGGATTTGTTAAGTCTTTACCAGGAGCCGTTTGCTCCTGGACTAGCCAGCATCTTGATGGACCTAGTCGACATCTTGGTGAGCTGATAACCAATTATGGATTTTCCACGGCCTTTACCACAAGCCATAATCTTGCGGGCTAGCCAACTCATTTGTTTTCGGGGAGTTGATGACCCACACAATTTTGGGCAAATTGCCAGCCGTCAACGGATTTGATTTATCTTTACCAAGAGCCGTTTGCTCCTGGATTAGCCAATCCCTTTTGTCGCTTAGACGAGGCGGACTGATTACCCTAAAAATTTTGAAATAAAGTGAAAAAATTTTGAAAATTTTTGGCCAAGACGGGGGGTACTTGAAAGATATTTGCTAAAATTCGTTAGAATTTCCCCCCCCACACTTAGAAATGAATATTGTCCTCAATATTCCAAGTCCCGGCTATTATGCCGAAACTAGGAACGTAAAAAGCCAAGATTCGAATCTAACTGCGGAAATACCAATTTCACTTTATTTCCATATATACAACTTTTTTTTTTTTTTTTTTACTTCTATACATATATACATTTTTTTTCAAACAGCGGGGGGTTGGCCATTCCCCCACACTTAGTGGTAGAAAAGAGAAAGAATCAGAGATACGGGTGAAAACCCGTATTGTTGCTAATTTTTGGTCATCGAGTCGTTAGCTTGACTCTATCCCCGTATTCAATTGTCCTTGGGGAAAGTTTGGAGATCCGGGACAACCATGGATGGTACGTCCTCTCCAAAGTAGTGCTTTAACCGATGTCCATTCACTTTGAAATTTGGACCGTCATTTTGAGATAATTCGACGGTACCATAAGGATAAACTTTTGCGATAGTGAATGGACCAGTCCATCGGGTTT